>VXBL01002396.1:33870-60110 GCA_013400195.1 Aramus guarauna | reverse complement strand
CTCACGCTCTGCTCTCCCCTCCCCGCAGAGGCGTCGGGGCTGCGGCAAGCGTGTGCTGAACCCGCCGGGTGCGCGGGCAGCAGCGATGAAGCCCGACCTGCCCGCTCTCCCGAGGAAGAAGGCAGCGGCCGGGTGCGTCTGGCAGAGCCTCCTCTGCCTCCGTCCCCGCAGGCAGAAGAAGGTGGTTTATTCCATCTACGTCCGTAAGCTCCTAAACCGGGTATGTCCTGGCCGGGCTTGGGTGCAACCGCCTGCTTTCCAAGCTCAGCTTGGTCATTGGTGTATCCAAGCCTGGATGCTCGTGTATTAGCTGAATCTGGATGGTTTTGACTTAAAATGAAGGTGTGGTGGATGGGGCTGGGGGAGCTCTGCCTGACCCCTGCCTGCAGGCAGCTCCCCGAGCCGTGTCGCCGTGCTGATGCTCCTCCGACGGCTGCTCTCCCCGCAGACCTCATCTTCTGGAGCCTCCTGCCCGGCAGCTGCCACCCTCGCCTGGCTGGGCAGCCCCCGGCTGCTCGAGGACACGGCGCTGGAGGCCGCCCGGCTCTCCCGCTGCGGCAGAAGAAGCCACCTCGGCCAACGGGAGGTCCTGCTGGCCGCGAAGCTGGTGCTGCTGCGGGAGCTCTCCAAGCTTCCTCTGGGATGCTCAAGCTGTGAGCCAGTACTGAAGGGACCCGGCGAGATGGGACAGTCTTAAGACTATTTTAACGTGGTTTTGGTCAATAAAGTATTTATTAGCATTGTTTAACAGAGCTTCCTACCCGGGCTGGCAGCACTGAGCGGCAGCTGGGCTTGGACTACTGTGGGTCTGGCTACCTGCGTGCCCCAGGAAGGGGTGCAGGAGAGGGGGGTGTCCGCACGCATCGCCTTGACAAATACTTGCGGAGCAGCCCTGCCGGAGGGTGGACGGTCCCTGGAGGTCCAAAGGCCACTGCCCGGCCAGAGAAACCTCTTTGCTCTGACAGCCCGGGCTGCTGGGGGCTGTTGGGCAGCTGCCGTTATTCCAAGTCCTGGGGAAATGTCCAGCTCGGGCAGCAGCATCCCCTGGGGATGGTGCGTTAGGTGGTGGCACTGTGTGACGCTGCGTTCCAGGCTCTCCGTGGAACCCCTTCGCAAGCCGGTCCCCCCTGGGCACAGGGATGTCTCCAGGTTCTCCGGCCTCTTGCCTGTGGCTTCAGATCCAGCCATGGGGGTGGTTGGGGTGCCCGGCAGTGCTGGGTTCTCAGTCCCATCGAAGTGCCACCAGCTCCCTGCACTGCTGGAGCACCCTCCCTGCATCAGCCTTTCCAGCCGTTGAGCTTCTCCTCCCAGGAGCATGGGCAGGAGCCTGGAAAAGGGATGGATCCTTCCAGAGGGATCTGCCCCCCCCATTTCCTCGTGATTCTGGTATGAGCTGAAGGTTGTGAGATGCCTCTTTGGTGGGTTTGCAGTGGGAGGTGTGACAGGTCTGTCTGTCTCCAGGCCACCGCCTGCGGCTGCCTCAGCCGCCATCAGCATTTGGGGACTTGCTGGACCGTGTGGTGGCAGATATGGGGGTGGGTGTCACTGGTGTAAAGCAGGTTATGGCTGATGGCAGCTCTGGTCGTGTCCCCTGGCCGCTCCTATTTGCTCTCTCCATTCTCCTGTGTGCATCTAGACCCGTGTAGCACAACAGACTGTCACCTACCAATGGCCTTTGGCTGTTTCCATAGTAAATATCAGGATAACAGTTGCCTTCAAGGAGCAAGTCCTGCCCAAGGACTGAGGGTTTGGGAGCTGCTGCCCAGGAGAAGGTTGAGTCTTGATGCTCCAACTGCATGTGATGCACGGCTCCATCATCATCCCCATGCTGTGAGGGGCTTTAGCTTGCCCCAACCCTTGTTCTAGCAGCCCTGACTCTTTTCGTTGAATATAGTTTGCTTCAATTCATGGATCTGGGGTCAACCCCTATAGGAAAGTCCTAGATCTTGTAGAAATCTCTTGTGGAGTTCCTTCTGCTTTATTTACGTATCTGATGCCCTGGCTGCTGCTGAAGAGTTTCTGGTGTCTCCAAGACCATAGTCAGTGTGATGCTGACAGACGGAGCCACTCTTCTGCGGTATGGCTGTCTAACTTTTTAAACTCCTCCAGTAATGGTGCAGATGATGACTCCTGCCTAGAAGTAAAGCTGAGCCTAAACCCAGTGCCAGCTCTCTGAAGACAAGCAGCTGGGGCAGAGGAGCTGCTAGTAGAAATTGCAAGGGGAGGTTCCTGGCCAGGACAGGTCAGGAGAGCAGATGTTATCAGTGTTGTCTTTTCATGCCTGAACACCTATTGCTCACCTGGGCTCTAGAGAGCCAAAATGTGACCTGGTGTGAATAGACCCAAGGCCAAAGCAGCTCAGCAGCTGCGCCTCTGTGGGGACCTCGTGTGAGAGGTGGA
Source organism: Aramus guarauna (assembly GCA_013400195.1). Lineage (NCBI taxonomy): Eukaryota > Metazoa > Chordata > Aves > Gruiformes > Aramidae > Aramus > Aramus guarauna. The sequence continues at coordinate 57,710 of VXBL01002396.1, read as the reverse complement.
TGGAAGACAGGCACCAACTGGACATTATTGCAGTACTTCAGTCGCCCCTGGGAATCTTTCAGATGCGCTACCAGCAGCTCTGGCTGTTGTGTTAAGGTCAGCGCTCACCGCAGCAATGCTCGGATCCCTGTGCAAATCCCTGCTCAGATGGCTTTGTCCTTGGAGCAAAGGTCCTTCCACATCTCCTCTCAAGCAAAGACTCTCCTGTGTGCTCCAGCGTGATCTGGGAGCAGATATAACAAAATTACTAGAGTCTTGAGCAGCTAAAGCTAACAATTCATTGTCCAGGCCCTTCGTTTCCATCACATTTGCTGTTCAGTGCTCGGGTGCCCTGCTCATCCCATTTCTTCTTGGCCCCAATCTATGGAAACTTGGACCCATCTCCAGCCAAGTCATTGACACCACTGCAGCTGTGGCGTCCCCTGATGCAGGAACAGCTACAAGATGCTGATATCAAGGCAGCTTCATCCCAGGAACAGTTGGAGCGGTACAAGGAGCTCTGGGATGGTACCTGCAGTCCGACTCTGCATCTTGTGCTTGATCTTACTCAGCTGCAGCACTGACTGGGATCCTCAGCTCTCTGGATCCACGCTTCAGTCCATTTCTGGTTGGCGTGGGTTTGTTTTTTTTTTTTTTCCCCTTTATTTTGTCCTTATAGGCCTCCTGCTTTTGAAATTGAGAGTTCTCGTGTTAGAAATAGGGACCTGAAGCACGGGGCGAATCAAATGACTTCTCAAAAATCTTCTTCATGGTCTGGTTTAGGGCAAAAGGGGATCGTGCTCCGCTCGTCTGGTGGCAGCAGCAGTTTCTGATGTGCGGGCAGTCCCTGGCACCCCCGAGCATGGGCATGGTCCCTCTGCACCAGACCCCAGCGCCTACGCGTAGAAGCCCGTATTTGTTATTTCTTCTGCAATTGCATTCTCTGTTCTCAATTTCAACCTCTTCCTCCAACCTATTAATAGGGAAACATCCAGATGTAAAGCCTTGATTCAAAAATTGAAAGCAATTATTTATTCCTCAAGGGGAAATGCCCGTTGAGGCTGCAAGCATCAGGTGGACGCCCTTTAAAAATCCTCTCTGTCATCCCAAAAAGCAGCTTTGGTAGAAGCAGGAGGATGAAGCTTCAAGTACCTGGACCTGAAAGGGTTTTTCAGGATGTTTCTTTTGATAGTGTCTTCTAGTACTTTTTTTTTTTTTTTAAAAACTATGTTGGTGATAGAAACCTAGGCAGACTGAAGAAATGGGGGAGTTAAACATAAAAGAGGTGCTTTGTTTGGCTTGAAGATCCAAAATTAGTAGAGAAAGACTTCTGCCCTTCAGGAGCTCTGAAGGAGGACCACGGCTCTCACCTTCGCTACTCTGAAGGACGGACTCGTGCCATTTGTGTTTTCTTTGCTCCGGATCACGGCGACCTTTCCAAAAACAAGATCTGAAACCAACCCAAGTCTCTCATCTACAAAACACAGCTGTGGGTTTGACAGCTCCGGCTGGAGACTTTTAAGTAGATGATCCTAAATTCGGCTGCAAACGGCTTTTGAAAAACAAGCTTCGTGCGCCAGGGCAGCACAGCGTGAAAGGACGAGGAAAAGCCATTCCCAGTTGCTGTTGCTTGTCCCACGCTGAGGAAGGACAAGCACATTTCCCCTCACCGGGGTGCTCCACGGCGATGAACTGAAAATGAGCTTCGGAGCACATCCCCGTGCCTGAGCAGGAAACCTGCCAGGGGACCAAAGCCGTCTGATGGTTTGCTTTTCGATGTTTGATTGCATTTAAGCTGATCACAGAAACAAAGAGGGGCGGGCTTGGGGGGCTGCGGTTGCTTTGGGCTCCAGGAGCTGAAGCGAGTCGGTGTGTGAGGCACATGTCAGCCACGTGTCTGCTCCGGGCGCCGGCGAAGAGCCGTGCCATGGCCGGCCTGTTGCTGCCTGTGCCGCCGCTCTGCCCGTGAGAAAGAGATGGGACCCACGTCCCCCATGGCTGCGGTGCCCAGATGAGGGGTCATGTAGTACTTTGCACCCCTGCCTGCCCCTGCTCGCTTGAATCCACCCTGAACCCCGCCGGTTCGGCTACCGGTACGGGGGAGCTCGTGCACTTCTAGTGCACGTGACGGCGGCTGTGTGCCCCGGTGTGTTTGGGTTCAGCCAGGACCCTCCTGGGTCTGGACACATCAAATTCACGTCTCTGCAGCAGGCTGGAGGCTGGGCACAGACTGCCCTGGAACCCGGCTTCTCCCTGAGGTGGAAGGATGGAATTGAGGAGAAAACAGATTAATTAAATACAGAGATTTCTCTGAAAGACGTTCTCTGATGTCCGAACTATTCACCCACTTGATCTCCCTTTAAATGCGTGAGTTTTGCTTTTGATAAATTATACTGATACTTCATTTCTTCTTTCTCAGTTTCCTCTGATATTTCTTCTCTTTCATTTGTCAGGTTACCTTCCTCCTTTCTACAATTTCACTGCTGGTAAGAGGCTGCCACGGGCCTCCCCAGCATTAACGAGTGGTGAGTGGGTAACGTACGCCGTTCCCTCTTCTCTATTTTTTCAAAGAGGGAAGTAGAAAAGAAAATTACGCATCACATCAAAATTTCCAGACTGTCACATACCCAATAATGTGATGGTCTCTAGCCAATGAGGAGGATGTTAAACTGTAAACACAACTAAATATTGAGTTCCCAGGCTTTTTGTAATTATGTAGAGTGGATACTGTGTTTTCTTTTATGGAGTTTTCCAGGAAACATTATGAGGACAGAAATGAGACTTCCCAAATCTCTAACGTGACTGTTGCACAAACACGTAGTGATTTATACTGACGGAACATTATTCACACGGGTGTTTATTAACATTCCCTTTCAGGATAGAGTGCGACAGAGCAAGATATCCTGTAAAAGAAAGCAGACAGAGTCCACAATGCCTGTGCTTCTAATAAGGAGAAATCTTTCCCAAACTTGTTCCTGAGAATCCTCTTGAGGATGTTTTTCTTTCTGGGAGGAGAGGGTGGAGGAGCTGGAGGACCCGGAGGCAGCGTGATGGGTTATGAGACTGCCTGGTTCCTCAGCAGAGTCCAACGTTTTTGTGTTCTCCTTCCTGGAGAGGAAGGAACTTGCCCTGTGGCAAAAGCTTTTGCTATGAGCCACTTCATATCTACATATGTGCTTGTGATTCCCCAAGCTGATGAGAGGTGGGAATCCAGCCAAAATCACCAAACTCGTCTGAACAGAAGGGAAACATCTTGAGATGTTCACCGGTTATGACTGCAGCAGATTTTGCAGCAGCCTGGATAAAAATGCCGTTCCTCCTTGCCCGGAGATACGCTGCTGAGCCTGAACTAACCCTCACAAGCACAAAAAAGTGACGGAACCCCAGGCCGACCACTGAAACCCCAAGCTCCTGTACTCTGACTTCAGGGCGGTGTTGGGGCATTAGTTACCGTTACCCCTTTGTATGACTTCCAAATGGCTTTCATCAAAACTCTTTAAGGGGAAAAAAAAAAAAAAAAAGGAAAGGAAACTTTTTGGAGCCTGGAGATCTTTGACAAAGCCCAGCTGGCTCCGTGGTCCCTCAGTGATTTTCCCAGGGCAGTTCTCCATCCTTCCTCCACCCAAACCATGGGCCCGAGGCAGCACGGCACAGGACCGTTTCCCCTGCAGCGAGGCAGCTGGATTTTCACGTTGATGGGGGTGAACACCTCGTCCAAAAGAGAGAGGAGGATCTGGTTCAAGGCTGACTGCAATTAAACAACTGCCCAGAGCTGCGAGGCTGTTGAAAACGCAAGTAGAGAAGCAGAGAAAACAGAGCTGGAGGGGTACCTTGACAGATTATCTAGTCACTCCGTTCAAACGCATGATAAGCACAACTTGAACCCTTCCTGATGGATGTCTGTCTAATCCGTGATTTTTCAGTTTTTTCCTCCTGAAACTTCCGCTAATGGAGACTTGATATCAGGCAATCTGTTCTGGCGCATTGCTGTATTTACATTTCGTTAGTCTCCAAATGTCTAACTAAAGCTTTCTTACCGCAGCTTCATGCCATGATTTTTCATCCTCTCCAGGCCAACACAGAGAAGAGTTTATTCCCTTCTTCTTCGTGGCAGCCTTTTATTTATTGGAGGACGGTTATCGCAGGAAATGCAGCTGCTGAAGGAGAGTCTGGAGGTCAGCTAGTTCACAGCTGTCTCATTTTCCTCCAGGCTTCGCTTCTCTGGACCAAACAACCCAATCATTTCATTCTTCATAGATCTCATAGATCATATTTTCTAGACCTCTGCTAATCCCTGCTGCTCACAAAAAAAAAAAAAGGAAGGATTTTCAGAAGACCGGTTGTAGTAAGGAAGGAGCAAGTCCCCCATCCTTGGAGGTGAGGAAACCCTGCTGGGTTGCACGGCGTGAGCTGTGGTTTGTGTAGTGGATTCTCTGCGGGATCTGCCGAGGGATGGAAACTCACCTGTCATCGTGTGAGCATCCCAAGAGCGTGGGGCTAGGAGAGGAGCCAGCAGTACGGCAGGGAAAGGCAGCAAAGCAGGAGTTTTGGAAGAACCAAATGCTTTTGTCCAGTCTTCAGAAACAAAAAGGGTTGCACCAAATAAATATCCAGCTCCATCAGAATTTCTCCTCCCTACTGATGTGACCTAAAAGTTCTGAATTTAGTTGCTGTCATTAAACTGGTGATACATTGGGTCTTCGTCATCCATCAGCTCTCCTTCCTGCAGATGTCTCAAGCGATGAACTAGAGCACCTTCACCTGCAGTAGCGGCCACTTTCCCTGCCCTCCTCTTTGCAAAGGCAGAAGATGCCAGACCATGCAATGGTTCCCTGACATGATGCTGCTTATCCTGACTGTAAAAAAAAGCAGCTTCTAATTTACCTACCAAAAAAAACAGGCTTTGAAGGCTAATTACAATCCCCCTATACTTCTTCCTGGAAGTTACCTATTCTATTCTACTCTATTCTACTCTATTCTACTCTATTCTACTCTACTCTACTCCACTCTACTCCACTCTATTCAAGTTAACCCAGCTGCAATGGGACAGTTTCCAAGTAGGAATTCTAGTTTAAGGGGCAGGTTTCTAGATATCAAAGATGCAGTGAAATATCTAGGAAGATCCCTCATACCTTGGCTCCCAATGCCAAAGGAATGTAAAAAATCTGCATAGGTATTTCCCTTTATCTCAAAATCTTTAAAATCCCCATATCTTAAAAAAACCTGGCACAGTGACTTCCGCTGCATGGTATCAGCATAACTCAACATGACAATCACTCATTTGTCATCAAACATCGTGCCATTCTAGCAGAAGGACTCCTGAGGGCATGAACTTTCCCAATCAGTCATTAAAAATGTGTTGCAACTGTTAAGAAGCTTCCTCCCAACTACTGTGAGCACAGTGGCCACCAGCCCGGAGCCCTCCTGGCTGTAGGAGAATAGTCCCAGTCAAACATGGCCAAGCACAGCAGAGTCTGCTAGTGGTGACCTTCAGTTCCTCTGTGCCTCAGTTCCTGGGAAAGCTATGAGAGGCTATGTGGAAGAACCAAAAAAAAACCACTCCAAAATCAAAGACTAGAGCTGGGTGTAGCTTAGCAGAGATTCAGAAGAAATATGGTAGCCAGAGAGGTCCTGGACGTGCACCTCTGCTGGATTCCGCTGGGGTAGAGTTAATTTTCTTCATTGTAGCTGGTATGGGGCTGTGGTTTGTATTCGTGCTGGAAACAGGGATGTTTTCATTACTGCTGAGCAGCGCTTGCACACAGCCAAGGCTTCTTCTGCTCCTCACCCCACCAGCAAGTAGCTGGGGGTGCACAAGGAGTCAGAGGGGACACGGCCAGGACAGCTGACCCCAATGACCAAAGGGATATTCCAGACCATATGACATCATGCTCGGCATAGACAGCTGGGGGAAGAAGAAGGAAGGGAGGGACGTTTGGAGTGATGGCGTTTGTCTTCCCAAGTCACCATTACGCGTGATGGAGCCCTGCTTTCCTGGAGATGGCTGAGCACCTGCCCGCCATGGGAAGTGGGGAATGAATTCCTGGTTTTGCTTTGCTTGTGTGTGCGGCTTTTGCTTTACCTCTTAAACTGCCTTTATCTCAACCCAGGAGTTTTCTCACTTTCACTCTTCCGATTCTCTCCCCCATCCCACCAGGGGGGAGTGAGTGAGCGGCTGCGTGGGGCTCAGCTGCCGCTGGGGTTAAACCTCAACAGCACCTCAGGGGCTTCCAACTAGGTCAGTGTGAAAGAATTTTCCCTGGACCTTGGAGCCCAGGACTTGTCTGACTTTTTACTTCTGGCTACCAGAATTTGTGATCAGCAAATCTGTGATGGGGTCAGAAGAGTTTTCTGGATTGAAAGAAGTGAAATGATTGACAGCATGTTGTTAGCCCAACTCACAGCCCCCCCTGCCCACCTCTTTGATGTTTCTACGTGCATGAGTGAGGCAGCCAGTGCTTGCCGTCGTAAGATAAAGCAAGGACATAAAGTTTGGTACAGAACGGATGCAAGGATGGTGACTGTGATCTAGAAGAACCCAAGGGCCAGAGGGAAAGCAAAGAGAAAAGAGGTGTTGAACTGCATGAAGTTTCTGCCAGCCCATTTCTCCAGGTCCCTCTGGATGGCAGCATGACCCTCTGGTCTATCAGCTGCTTGTCCAGTTTTGTGTTGTGGTAAACACTGCTCCATCATCCAGATCATTAATGAGGAAATATTCTCTGCAAGAAGCTCCAAGGAAGAGCAGGAGGAAAATGTTTAAGGTCGTAGGAGTCAAGAAGAGGGTACAGGGTTGCTGTGCTCTAAAAAAAGCCTGAACTATCTGAGTGTTCAGTGAATGAGTCTTACCATCGCTCAGCCAGTGACTCCAATAGTCTCCTCACCACAACTCCCACTTCTGTTTGGTGTTACAGGGTGGGGCACTGTCAAGCTGTGCTGGCAGGACAGGCAAGACGGGTAGCTGACACCACACCAGCCTCGGTCATGCTACAGGCATCTGCTTCCCAGTGTCCCCATCCCTGTTGACTGCCTTCTACTTGGGGACTTGCTCTTGTCCTACATCCATGCTCTGATCAGAGCAAGACCACCCAAAGTCCTTAGGAACTCATTAGCTCCCAATAAAAAAGGCACTGTAAGAGTTTCTCCCCGTGCTTCTTTCTTCTTCCCATCTCCTTTCTCCTGGTACCAGTCCAACCAGCGACCAGAAAAGGCTCAGACCCCTCTCCACTGCTCCCCAGCGCCCTGGTCTCTCCCCCTGACACTCATCACATATTCAGGGAGTCCAGGAGAGAGTGTCATATGGTTGGTAGCCTTCATCTGCACTAAAAGAGTCAGGAGACACTTACACAGCCTCTTCCTCGGCACCAGCTCTCTCTGCCATGCCATGATGCCTACAGGGATGTAAAGCACAGATAGCTGAACTTGAACTTTTTGGGGAGATAACACCCAGGAGCCGGGCTGCTGAACATGTCCTGGCCTGTCCCAGGTCCTCAGCTTGGCCACCCCACCCCAAGACCAGCACAGAGCTGGGGTCACGCTGTCCCACCAGGCTGGGGACCAGCACTAGATGGAGCCACTTCTTCGGGAAATGGGGCTCTGCTCAGCATCCCCCCACCATTCCTGCACACCCTCCAGCCTGGGACAGACTTGAGGCAAAGAGCATCTGGGGATGGATGGGGACGCCGGGGACCCTGTTTGGATCCGTGCTATGCAGCAGCTGGAGGTTGTAAATGAGGCCGGTGCCACCTGCCTGCCATCCAGGGGCTGGATGAGAACAAAGAGAAAGTCTTTAAGAGGGTCGTATATAAATTTGCACAGCTCAGGAGAAGGCGAAATGGAATGGGAATAGGAATAGGAATAGGAATAGGAATAGGAATAGGAATAGGAATAGGAATAGGAATAGGAATAGCAAAGAATGGAATGGAATGGAATGGAATGGAATGGACTAGACTAGGTTCAGTTGAAAGGGACCTACAAGGAGGATCTACTCCAACTGCCTGGCCATTTCAGGGCTGACCAAAAATTAAAGCCTGTTGGTAAGGGCATTGTCCAAATGCCTTTTAAACCTTGACAGGCCTGGGGCATCAACCACCTCTCCAGGAAGCCTGTTCCAGTGTCTGACCACCCTCTTGGTAAAGAAATGCTTCTTAACGTCCCGTCTGAACCTCCCCTGGTGCAGCTTTGAACCATTCCCACAAGTCCTGTCCCTGGATCCCAGGGAGAAGAGCTCAGATCTCCCTCCACATCCCCTCAGGAAGCTGCAGAGAGTGATGAGGTCACCCCTTAACCTCCTTTTCTCCAAACGAGACAAATCCAAAGTCCTCGGCCGCTTCTCATAGAACTCATATAGCCATTCCTCATATATCCTATGTATAGGATGGGGGGTAACTGTGTAAATGTGACATAGGATGGGGAAATTGGGATCTAGAAGGTGGGATGAGGGTCCACAGGCAACCTGGGAGCTCCCATCAGCAGGTTGGGGAGTCAGGAGCGGGACTGGGATCCCACACCCGTGGTGCTACCCAGGGCTCAGGACAGACTTGATCTCGGCATTTCCCATGGGGGAACAGAAGTTTGACGCTGGAGGGTTCATCTGTCTGGCAGAGAAAAGAAAAATGCAAGCCAGCACTGTTGGCCAACCAAGGCATTCCTGAGACAGGAAACACAGCACACATTTTTAATAGGAAGGTAATTAATTGTTGGAGCCACTCATTGAGGTATTGGCAGGCTCAGTCACTGGCAGTCTGAAATAGGGTTGCATACCTTTTCCATAAAATGTCTTTCCTTCAAACATGAGTTAATTCCAGGCCCTGCATCACCCGGATGTCTTCTTCAGGGTCGCTTCTTCTGGGCTGAAACACTGGGTTTTAGTGTGGCCGTTGGTGTTCGGGACTCAGAGCTGAATGCGATGCTCCTGCAGACGTTACGCCCGAAAGCGCAGCACCCTCCCGTGCTGCGTGTAGACAAATGCCTTGCACAGGTCTTCACTCCATCGTTCAGTGCAGGACTCCTCTTGCATGCAAGATCCTTACCAAGTGACAGCAGAGGCATCCGCTCAGCGTTCCCTCGCAGCGCTCCCCAGATGCCACGCAGCGTGAGCGGTTCCCGGTACCACGACAGTAACTCTTGGCCACGGCCACGCAGGCCTGGCTCAGCCCCGAGATGATATATCGACTGCTGGCGTGCTCTGCTCTTGGTTTTGACACCTGGCACCAGGCAGATGCTGTCCTTACGCTGGTCATCGCATGGGACTGTGTCCAACCGCGTTGGGCTTCACAGGTCTGGGAACAGCCATCTCCGCTCCCAGTAAATGGGCAAGTAACCCCTTTACCTCTCCTTGGTAAGAAAGGTGGGAAAAAATAAAATATACCTGATGTTTCAGGGATGCAAGTTTTTGCGGCATTAGCCCTGCCCAGGGTGTTTCCAGTTAACAGCTTATTTGTGAGTTTGAACATCAAAACTGCCACTCGGCGAGGTGAACTGCAGCTCCCCGCTCCAACACCGAGCGTCGGTGCCAAGAGGCTGCACCTTGCCAAGTGTTTACAGTAATCCTTGGCAGGTACCCAGGGTTTCAACAAAGACATCTGCTAATCCGCAGAAATGAGCTTTCAGGAAAGAGAAGCTCGAAGGTTTCAGGAAACCCTGCTCCCAGCCGGGCTCTGCAAGTTGCAAACTTGTCTGTCCCAGCGGGGGAAGCACACCTGAGTCTCCCGAGACTGGGATTTGTCTCAGACAGCAGTTCCCAGTAGGTTTTCTCACTTGGCTTGGTTATTCTGCAGCATTTGTGGCCTCTGTCCTTGTTTCTGCAGCCTCCTCGCTGTGCAGGGATCAAAGGGGATCCTTGTGAGATGTTCACGTGGGACCTGAGTCAGGCCGGGCACTCTGTGCCCGAGCAGGGCTGCTCTGCCCTCCCCTTAACCACGAGGCTGCAGGAAAACGGGACAAGGAACGGCGGTGCTGGCAAGAACGTGGGTGCAGAACAAAACCTCACCCTGCTGCCGTGGGACGCTGCGGCATTATTTGCCCTGTATGGCCACAGGAGCCAGGTGCCGTATGGTGTATGAGTGTCTGAGGGTAAGCAAGCTGCGATGTCCTTGCATCCCTTTGCCTTAACGCACTAAATCAGGAAGGTGCTCCGATTCAAACACCCTCTTTGGAAACAGGCATCAATATTTTCATGGCTCTGAGAGTAATAAACCAATTTCCCAGGAAACAGGCTCAAAATCTCAAGACAGATCAAAAGTTTTGTTTCCTGTCCTGCATGTTGCTTGGGAGGTACAGAGCTGCAGCCCCATCTCCTGTGGCAGGGGTCCCACATGAAGACAACGTCCCTGGAGAGCAGATAAAGCCTTTCCTCCTGAATCCCAGCTGGCTCTTGCACAACTTCTCTCCCTCTCCTGGAGAGAGGCTCCTTTCAGTTTCAGGGCTGGGAAATCACATGCTTGATGGCTTCAACATGATGTAATTGTTTTTGGAAGAGATCTGAGCGCTGGTTGGGTTTGCTTGTTCTTCAGGCATACACCGACGCTGGGAAGGGGCAGACGGCACGATCGTGACCAGCCTGGCCTCCCCTCCTGGCACTGCCGGCAGAGACGGGTGACCCTGCCGCACCGGTGAAAACATGCAAGTGCCAATTTTCAGTATTAATAATTCCTGCAGAGAGAAAACTGCCGAGAGTGGCCGGTGCATGCAGCGATGCTGGAGAATGTCTCAGTGTGGGTCACAGAGACTTTTCAGTCTCCTCCTGTGTGCTTGTCTCCAAAATCAGGAGTTACCACGGGGGCTGATAAACACCACCATGGAGACAACATCCAGCTCAGTCCCGAAGTTGCAGATCGATGGAAATCAGGTGGATTTGCTGGGAAAGGACCTGTCCTTGGGCTCCTTCCCCTGCACCCTGTTAGCTACTGAGGGCTTCCCCCCAGCACAGCAGTACCAGAGGTTACACGTAGAGCGGCTGTAGCAAACCCATCCTTCAACTCCGGAAGACACTGCTGGAGAGTCCACGCTCTGATACCAGTTGGTGACAAGGTGCTTTACCAGAAGGATCTTCGATCTGCCTCATTAATGGAATATTTTATTTTTAACGGCCAAGAACATAAATATGGGGGCAAAACCTCCCATCCGTCTCTGCCCGCAGCTCCCCGGGGATATTGCACAGGTTTGTCCTCACCTGCTCGAGGTGTAAAGCGGCAGCACAGGGCAGGATGGCCGGAAGCTGCATCTGCCATCGCTCGCCCCCTCTCTGTCCCAGCCTAGAGCCATTGCAGCGTCCAGAAACTCAATATCTGGGCCCCAAAATTAACCCTGCGCTAGCTGACTTAACCCTGCCTGCTCCAGCAGACCTGCAGGTGAGAGCTGGAGCGAGCACAGCTCAGAAACTCGTCTGACTTTCCAGCACCATCCTGCCCAAAGCTTCTTTAAATAAAGAAGAGGTAAATAAAGTAGAGGTAAATCGTCTACAGTTCTCTGAGAAAAACTCGAGGCAACCTTGGAACAAGAGCTTGTGCCACGTGCATGCAGACGCAGTCCACGCGATTCAAGTGTCTGGCTCCCAGACGGGCTCGTGGACCGAATGACTCCGGGTGGGTGACGCCGCATTTACAGCAGGCAAGAGAATACACCCCACTGCCTGTTCGCTCGTTTGCACGTGCGTGGCAGACTCTGCACTCTTACCTGGACAAATCCAGAGCAGATAAGAGAGATGCTGTTCCCTAAGCCCAGGCGCAGAGGGACCAGTCCTAAAAATGACATCACTGGCAAAAGTGAGCTTTGGATTATATAAAACAGCCTGTGGGAAAACAGGCAGAGAAATACTGTTTTGTGCTCCAGGACTGGGGGAGAACATGGGTGGCTCCGGGTGATGCAGCCCCGTCCTGGCAGCACACGCTCCTTAATCCAGAAGTCTGAGAATGCATGTGGCAGGGGGGATGAGTGTCCTGTGGGTGGGAGGGGATGGAAGATGCTTTATATTCTCCTTAGATCTGTTTTTCTTAAGAAAGACATTGGTTTATTTTATTTTTTTAGAAGTGACCTTTTAAACTTATGCATTGATGTTAAAAAAGAAGAATCTATTTCTTATCTCCACAGAGTAGAAGCTGCTTTCCCCCTAATACAAGAGTTGTTGCTCTTATCTATAATGATTCTTTGATCGGTTAAGACATGTCTAAGTCTGCTTATATGGAGAACAGAATTAGGCTCCCATCTAAACTTGGCAACGCAACAACTTTTCCCCGTGATGTCTATTGCAAGAGCATCTTGGGATCCTGGCGACGAATAGGGCTCTCTTCGCATCTGGTGGTACATGAGCCAAAACAAGGAGTTTGAGTCAAATGATTTACAGTGTAACATGACACAAGACAGGGGTAGGATATAACCATGAGTTTATCTTCTGCTGCAATTCTGCGTTGTGGCAAGATCCATTTATTTTAATGCAGGAATTACTGCAGGACACAGTCAAGCCTGCAGCATAGACAGACTTGATTTGATTTCAGGACTTTGCTGATGGACAACTGCTAAAGTGGATCCAACAAGCCTTTTCTGCTCTTCATTCTGGCCTGAATTTGCCTTATTTAACCTTTTATAAGTTAAACAAACTCAATATAGCATTGCTTTGGTCTGTTAGGTGGGTTTGTCCCACCTCCAATCATTCTTGTAAGTCTGTCTGAACCCTTCCCAATTTGTTTTTTGCAACGGCAGCATGAGACCTGCACCCTCGTTCCAATAACCCCGTGACCAGGTCTGGATAGATCCCTTCTGATTATACTCAAGGGTCAGGCTCAGGCTGTTGTAAGCGTCCAGCAGTAAGAGAAGTTCATTACTGAACACACCCTGTCCTCGTTCATAGTCCTGAGTCCACTTGCAAGAACAACCTCCTTTTCTATATCATAGAATCATGGAATCACAGCCGGGTTTGGGTGGGAAGGGACCTCCCAGCCCCTCCANGCTCCAACAGCTCCATGTCCTCCTTGTCCTGGGGACCCCCGAGCTGGACACAGTATTCAAACAGTGTAGGGACAGCAAGACGTGGAAGGAGCTCAGACCATGTGCGTGCTGCTGGCTAGAAAGCTCTTGTTGACTCCATTTCCTTTTCCACTGAAACTTCCTTCCGATTTGATCAATAGAAAAGAATACAACTGGCAGAAAGGGACCAGCTCTATCAGCCAGACCCCAGCAGGAGTTTCTGCTCCCCTCCTTGCCGGCACAGTAGGATTTTGCACCCAGTAAATACAATATCACCTCAAACACTGTGAAGGATTGAATGGAAAATTTGAAGTTATGGTGACCTCCAGAGAGATTCCTTAAAGCCCAGATTGAACCTTTGCAAGCCCAGCTTGTAACAGGAATGAATCAAGAACAAATGCTGCTCCCAAACTTTGCCTGGAGGATTGCACAGCTAAATCCTGGGCTCTTAACTGAGATTGAGGGAATTTAATCTAGCAGTATTACTTCACTTCTCTGCGCTACAGACCAGCAATATTTGCTGTGTAGGCTTCACCCTCTTTTCAAATACTGATCTTCAAAAAAGGACTCCCAAAGAAAACTGTGTGGCAGTAACAAATGTCTAGGACTACTTGAAGGCTTCTTACTCATAACAGTACGCGCTGACTCACTTCTCATTTTATTAAGTGGCCAAAAAATTCAGATAGCCTCAGGATGACAGAAGGCCCTATGGGGAACCATTTTTATGACAAAGGAAACCCCTGGGGAGGAGAGGTTAGTCTAACCAGAAGGACACAGGTTGTGGAAATGGGTTGGTTTAGCCCTAGAGCTAACGCTATGTCCTCTGAAGAGCGTGAATTTGTTTATCTGGAAATCCAGCAGATTCACCACGGGGTTTCTTGTTGTGTTTTTCAAACCCATTACTGTTTTGTTGCTCTTGCTACTGGATTCCTCGAGTGAACAGCATGCCCTGTGAACACAAGCACCTCGGCTTTGCAAAACCCAGCAACAGACAGTGATGTGGGACTTCAGCCGTGTGTGCACTCTGTGGGAAACCAACAGCTGCTACTCTGGTTAAAGTGAAGAGGCTGACTGTTTGGTGTGGGCTGGAATGCTGGAGGTTTAACCCTTTATTTAGGCTGTTCTCTGTTCTCTTCAGGCATGACCAGCCCCAAGCTTCCTCTGGAAAAAATGAGAGGTTGTGGACCCACCTCTCCGGTACAATCTTGCAGCAAGCACATCTTGATCTCACCACCAACTCTAACCTGCACTATTAACCTCAACCAAAGGATGGTTAGGCATGTCTTGAGCAGTGCTCCAAAGAGCAGGTGGAGGAACTTATAAAGGTTTGCAAAGGCTGAGACACTGCACCCACCTCACAGGTATCGATCGTGCTGAAACGAGCCGGGCTGTATCATAGAATCATCAAATCACAGGAGGGTTTGGGTTGGAAGGGACCTTAAAGATCATCTAGTCCAACCCCCATCCATGGGCAGGGACATCTTCAACCACACCAGGTTGCTCAGAGCCCCATTCAACCTGACCTCCAACATTTCCAGGGAGATATACGGGAGATAATCACTTGTGGAGGGAGAAGAGAGGAGCACGAGGCATCAGGGTGTCACAGCTCTCCCTGTGCTCTGCTCCTGCCCCACGCACGGCTGAGGGGCTGCGGGATCCCAGCTGTGGGGCAGGCAGTCCCAGAGGAGGAAGCACAGGGAGATGGCTTGATGTTGCCTTTGCTATTTAGCTGGTATGAATTCTCTTTTTATCTGGTGGATGGATCATACCTGAGGACAAAATCTCTGTCCTACAGCATGCTTTAAGGGATTTTGTTATTTTGCAACAGATTAATACCTAATTAACTTTAAAGCATTGCATGCATTTTTCTGTATGATTAATACCAAACGTCTGATTGAATTTTTAACCCGTTTCCATTTATAGTTTTTTTACAGTCTGGTGTAATTTGATTAGAAATTCCAATCCCTGACACTTTTGATTTATCATCATTAATTTCATAAGCAAAGACTGAGCCAGCTGCTTTTGCTGGAACACTATTGCTTTAAGGAAGAAAGCGCTGGATCTGCGTGAAGACCTACTTTGTGTTATGCCCCTGCTCCATCCTGTGGTCTGTCTAACAAGGATTCTGCCTAATTATTGCCACCAGAATGTCCAAGGCTGGAGCAAAGAGCAGAGGCAAGAGGCGCTGCCTGTTTCCTCCTGCCAAGCGCACTGAAAAGGTCCCATTTACTGGCACAGAAGCTAAAAGATCCTCACAGAGAGCAAAACCACAGGCCCTACACTTAGCAGCAGAGAGAAACGGTGCCTGTACGCTCTCAGTCTATTTTGTATAGGGCACTTTCTGCGTTAGGAAAGCAAAGATACTCTGGGTGTTGGTTTTTTGCATGTTTTGCCAGGTCCTAATATTAGCTGCGGTTTGCTTGCCTACAATAAACCCTGATTGATCTGTATGTAAATATTTAGCTAGTGACCCCCCCACCACCTAGCTGTCAAGCCTGGTGAAAGAAATCTTTCTCCTTTTTAGGTATTTTCAGGAGGAGGAATGTCCTCTTCTTGTCTGGTCTTGTAGATGACATGACTTTGGACATGCACGTACCTTGTGTCACGTCAGGGTTGTTCACCCCACAGTTGTGCCCGCTCACCCCTGGGGACGAGCCATGCGGCGGGAACCTGGGACGTATTCCTCTCCATCTCTCTTCGCACGTGACAGCAGGGACAAGGACCACGCCAAGCGGGGCTTCCTCCACCAAGATCATCCTTCGCCTGGGAAATTAAAAATGAAAGGCATCACAAAGAGGGAGTTAAAGGTCTGAGGTTTGTGAGGGTTATCTTATCTTATGGGCAGGGTTTTCACTGGGTAAAGGGAGGAAGGGAGGGAGGGAGGGAGGGAGACTTGGAAAACAGGAGATCAGCAGTTGTAGGAGAGCGTGGATGCTAATGGAGGCAGCACTGGACTGAGAGGAGCCAGGCAGGAGGCTGGAGACATTGGGAGAGGATTCCCAGAGTAAAATCTGAATAAAGCGTTGGCGATGGGACATCTCTAGTTGGACTGTGGTTGACTGCCTCTGGTTTTTGGACTGTTTTTCTGTTTCTCAGTAGCCCTTCCCACCACATGCAAAAAATAGGAGAAAATATGTGACTATTTCTAACATCTTATCACATTTCCAATCTGAGAAAATTAGTACCTTGCATTAGTACTGCATATAGTCGTGTTGTTAATTTGTGCTCAAGCAGCACTGAAAGGAGCTAGTGGGGTTCCCAGGGTGGGTGGCAGAGGTGTTTGGGCAGGACAACAGCCTGGGGCAGTACGAGAACCTGGGTGGGGAACCAGGATGGAGCAGCCGAGTAAAGAAACCTGCTAAGAGGATACACAGCATGGCAGATCCCCGCTGCAGCTCCTGACAGGGCTCGGAGAAGGTGCGAACACGGAGCTAGGCCGACCTCTTCGCAAGGCAAGGGACGGCCACTTTGCAGAAACAGGGTGGAGGTGCAACACAGCAGGCAGCAGCTGCTGGATTTTAATTCAGACCATCTGAATGCCTGTAAGAGAAGAGAGCTTATTGACTGCTTGGGATTTCGGAAGGTTCAAGTGGAGGACAGGGGCTGGGATGAAAGGGGAGATTCCAGAAGGGAGCCTGCACAGCAGCAGCCGCTGACAGCTGAGCCTCCTCGAGAGCTCCCTGTCCCGACGCTCTCAGGACTTCCTCTCTGCTCTCCTACCCCATCGCCGGATCCATTCCTGTCGCAGGCAGCGTGTCCACGCTACTCACTGTTAGTCGGTGTGATGGCTCTGGACATTTCAGCCTCGCAGGAAGCTGGAGCAGGTCTTGCCAACATGGGAAGAGACTGCAGAGGCAGGGAGAATCCCGACTGCCTTGCAGACACAGATCTCGGGATGTTTCGTAACAAGATTCCAGATTATGGCATTCAGCAGCAATTGCAGAGTTGAAGTGCCTGAAGCAGAGGTTTGGGGTCAGGCCCACGCTATCTGTCCATCCGAGAGTTTGTTCCAAAGCCTACATGCATAACATAGGGAGCAAAAGTGCTTCCGAGCCCCTGGACCCCGAACGAGCCCTTCTTCTTCACCAAGACCTGGGGGTGATGGCTGTGCTCAGCCTGCCAGGGACATAAACTGCAGTGCACCATGAGAGAAGAGGAACAGCACCTAAAGACACCGCACGTCACAGCACCCTGCCTGCTGCAGACACCCCGGGGTCGATGCCCACTCCTCCTGACCGTGCTGCCTGCCCCTCAGCCGAGGCTTTACTCCAGGTAACGCACCAACCCCCCCCACACTGACCCTTGGTAAGGGGCAGGACTTATCCAGCCTCATCTGGGTCAATAGCCCAGAGATCAGTCCCAGTAGGCTGACAAGACCTCATCTGAGGTTTGGAGCGCAGAAGCGATGTTGTGCACCTTCCTACCCTCACTGTGTATGGAGCAGAGTGGGTAATGGACGTGAAAATGGTCATTTATAGACTACTGCAATTTGGGGAGGAGGAAACTTTGAAACCTGAGTAAGCCAATCAGCTTTTGTCCATGTCCTACAGACTTTAAAAACTGATAACTAGATCAATTCTTGTACATGAACATGCTAGTACCCAGACTGCCCTGTGTCTACATGCATTCTGCCGTGGAAAGAGCAAGCCAGCAGCTGTCCTGGAATAAAACCAACGCTTTCAAACACGAGGAGCACTGCGAAGTGCTGCTGCAATGCTGCAGCAAAAGGTAAGGTTGCTCAGGTGAAACGTAAAGCCAAATTCTTTTTGCCAAGCGTCACGCTTGCAACAAGCCGCATATTATTTTGGAATGACCACAGCTCAGAAACCCAGCAAGTCAACATGGCTTTTGGACTCTGGCTGCCACTTCATAGCTTGGGAGTGTGTAATATTAACTGCCAGGGATCTAATAATAATTACTAATTTTTTATCTGCATTGTATCACACAGTGAAATTACAGAGGGATGTGACAAGGCCGGCTGTCTAAGAACAAAGTCCTCTTTATACACAAAGCAAAACCTGCAGAGCCAATATCAACTCTGGCTCCTCCTCCTGCTGAGATACTTCAGTCCTGATCTCTTGTTAGCTGCTAGGGATGGGCGTCTCCATTAACTTCTCCTTAGAGATCTCTTCACACCAGTGAAGGCAAAGTCTGTCTAGAAGATAGGCTGAAAATCCAGCACAATACCCTCACCCCCCCAAAAAAAAAAAAGCACTGGATATGTAGATCTAAGTGCTAATGACTAAAAGTTGTAGCTGGGATGTATTTTTGACGAATGGGTACAATGAGTTGAACTACAGCCAGCTCCCTCGGAGGAAGTTGTTGCTCATTTTGGGTTAAGGAGTTACCGGTTAAAGAAGGAGTATTCAATCAAAGTGGCACTGTCAGCCTCTTGACTTCTTAGAATTCATGAGTTAGATCTCTCCAAAATATATATGAAGAATTTCCTTTAAAAAAAGCAACGTCTGAATTTTTCATTTACTGCTTAACTCACAGACTTGGGGCTTTAAAAAAAAAACCCAATACATGAATATTGTAAAATTCTGTCAAAGATTTCGCGCTTATTTTCTAGTATATCCTTTAATATCTGAGATACTGTAAGGTTTATGAGTGGCATCTCTGCTTCTGATGTGATCTGTGACTCTCAGAGAAGTGATTTTAGAAACCCTTTAAGCACCCTCTCACAAAAGAGTCATCACTACAAGAGAAGTCCTGTAATCTACTAGAAAAAGAACACTCAAATTTCCTTGAACTGAGTAACCGAGACCCAAAATCGGTCTGCTTTTAATAATCTTGGCTTTATCTTTCCAGTGCTCATTTCCTCTTTCTATACGCTAGCGCTGCTGCCTCTGCAGAAGAATCTGATGAAGATTCAGCTTCATGAAAGTTGGTTTGTGAAGCGCCAAAATCCTCAGACGACCTCCACGGCAGAGAGGCAAAATCAATGTTTACTCGATACTCTTAACCATAAATGAGCAAACGACAGCTAGCCCTGGCCCTGCTCCGTGTGCACCCAGCTCCGATCGAGAGCTCATTCTGAACAGGACACAGCTGTTAAAATGCTGACATGTGTTTCCTGATGATAGAACACAGCCAAAAAGCAGAAGTTGTTCAGAAAGACAAGCAATTTGATCATATTTTGGCAAAGATAAGAGGAAGCTGTACAGAAGCATATTCCCTGCAGAGGCCAAACTCCAATTAATTGGAACTGCTCGGTATTCAAAAGAGCTGATGAAAAACTTTTGCAAGCCATCGAGGCCATTCTTATTTTTCACTGACACAAGCCACGAATACGCCGTTCAGTTGAAAGAAATTACATCAGCACTGTGTAACCAAGATCAGAATCAGACCCATTCAACAATGGCCTAAATTTGTTTGTTTTCATATCTCCCACCCCAGAGAGATAACAAAGCCAGGCTCTTTCCGATGTTAGGATTCACTGCTGTAGATCTCTTCTGCATAGTCTAACACCAGAGAAACAGCCGTGTGCCGACATTACACAACAAGATTTTAAAATCTTGGGCTCCGTTTCCCTCGGAGGTACGGCTGCAGCGCTAGACTTTGCTAACCTTGCTGAAGTTCAAGTCTGGCTGTGATACACGGCTTGCTTGAAGTTACGTTACGCAGAAGGATGAGATAAGATAACCTATTAAATTTTAAATCTATCAATCTAGGTGTCTTCATCACTTTCTCACTAAGAAAGGGATATTACAAACCTACTCCCACTGATATATATATATATATTTATCTACTTATATAGGATATTTATAAAACATCAGCACCTGAGCACTTCAGTCAGCACACCCTATGAAGACAGAGCCTACTCTTCGAGTTTCCAGTATCTATACACAGACAACACATAAAAAATGAGAGAAAAGCAGTATCGTGCATTTTGTGGGACTGAAACTAAGGAGCTAAGAAATTTGTCAGGGATCATAAATCAACAGCAGAATCAGAAATTAAAGCAAACTACCTTAAGTGCTTCTTTTGGTTTGGGCAGGAAAGTGTTCCGAGATGTGTTGATAAGAGTGCGTGTAAAGCACTGTTATTCCTAAGGCAACACCTTTAGCTACACGAT
The DNA here is from genome assembly GCA_013400195.1 of Aramus guarauna. Taxonomy (NCBI): domain Eukaryota; kingdom Metazoa; phylum Chordata; class Aves; order Gruiformes; family Aramidae; genus Aramus; species Aramus guarauna. The sequence goes on along the minus strand of VXBL01002396.1, from coordinate 37,693 downwards.
AGCCAAGGAGCTTGAAGAAATGAGTTTTTCCATACCAAATGCTATAATTCTTGGTGCATTTCTGCTCCTGTTTACTCCACAGCAACCCACGCCAACTCACATGCTGCAACGTGAGTCTGTCCTGCAGAAGAGGTGGGTTCCTTGCCTTATGTTTACTCACGCATAGCTCAAGGGTTAAGGGCCAGAGTATGCAAGTCACAAAGCATGCTGTGTCTCATGTGTGGGAGTAAATGTCATATCCCACTGCACAGGGTATTTATAGAACAGCACTATTTGGGAAGTGAAACTTTTTAATGGTGAAGTTTTCAGCCAGTTGCTTCAGGTTTAATTTCTGAAGAATGAAACAGCCGAGAACCCTCAAAAGTTTTAAACTTTCTGGCTCTAGTTGGCTCCGAATGTTACAAGGAAACAAGCGGGGTCTGAGTCCAGTGACCTCGGGTTCAAGCTCCAGCCTCCACACCAACGGAGCATTTCTGCAGCTGACAGACACATCAATCCCACGTCACCGGGAGGACAGAGCGCTGCTTTGTCACTGTTACCCACACTACCTGGTGGAGGAGCTCTTCCCATGCAGGGGGTACACCGCAATCCCTTTAAGGGTCACCCTGGCAGGCGTGCAGCCCCTGGGCCACGCTGTTCCCTGGCTGAGCACCCCCAAACCCCAGAGTCACTCCTCACAAGGATTCCAGGGGAGCTGCCCACGGCCAGGCACCAAACTTCAACACAGACTGAAGTAGGTGACCTCCCTTTTCAAGGGGAGGCTTTGAACCAAGAGCAGCAACTCTGGGAAAACCAGCAGCGTGCTGAGGTGCTGAGGCAGAGACGCTCACACCTCCTGCGCTGCCAGCTCACGCAAGGGCTGGACCTGGGCTTCCAGAAAAGGGATTGGGATCAGAGAGCACAGACTGCAGCTGCATAAAGTCAGGGGAAAGTGGTCAGAAATCTCCTTTGTTAAAGCCATGATGTGCCACTGCAGCTAGGTCGGTGGGATGAGGCTGAAGATCAGCCAGGGTGGTATAAGCTGTCCCCACCTCTAGTCATCTTGACTGAAGCTGACGCTGCCAAAGGCCCTCCCGCTTCCAGTTCTTTACAATTCCCTATTTGTAACACGCTGCTTTCGGCTCACACACACGCAGCAAGCGCCAAACTTGGAATAACAGATCAAAAGCTCCAAGTGAAAAAGCTTTTTTCGATCAGCGGTCCCAGAGCAGATCACTGTAACCAAGCCAGGCAGGAGCACAAGGCCTTTTGCGAAGCTAACTGTGCTCTCTGAGCTGGAACTGCAATCACAGCAAACATCCCGAGAAGTAGATCCTGACATTATTTGGTCACCCAAAGGAAGGGCTATGAATATTTTGCACCAATTATTAATGTAGCTATTGGTGTTAACTCTCCAAATTGACTAACCAATAGACTCCGTACAATTTACATAAGTAGTAACACAGTTGCATTTGCATTCGCTCCATTTGCAGTCACGTTGATAACTACTTGTGGGTTTTATTGCCGCAATAGAAACTGGAGCCCGGCTGTACGTGCCCCTGTAACTCCACAGACGGAGCAGCGCGGAGGTCAGGCAGGCAGCACCCGTCTCCCAGCCTTGCCCTTCACCTTCTGCGTGGGACACGCGTGGTCTCGCCCCACTCCAAACACATCTTCTGCTGGGGAGGTGTCAGACGCACTGTGACAGATCAGTATATGCTCCTCTTACTTCCAACTAATGGACCCTTGGCTTCTTTGGGCTATTGCCATACACCATGAATACTGCTTGCTTACGTTATTACATTATTTACACTTTGTTTGTGCTTTCAAGACATTCTTCACAGCTTCAAGAGTGATAAACTTCTCTATCAGTAAGCTGAGCCCATTGATTCATTTTCGATAACCTGACCACAAAAGAGAAGCAGAGTATTCTGGATTTCAGTATCGAACCTGGGCTTGTAACAGGTTCACACGCACTTCTCAAACTCAGGGCTGCTGTACCTCCTGTCTGCCCTCTTCAGACAATTACAGAATGTAACTTCAATGGAAAGTGTGGCTCCTTCAAAACCCACAAAATGACTATTAAGGTCTATTATATTATGTTAAAAGTTTTGTTTGATCTCCTTTCCACTGTGATACAAACATTGAGGTCATAAATACCTCTAAAGGCAACATCATGATCACCTGAACTACTCTGGCAAAAATAAGCTAACAAAGACTCCCTCAGATTTTGAAAGGCAGAACCATTATCAAATTAATTCAACTTCTGAAAAGCATCGCCTTGTAAAAATTTCCCTAACTGTTCTTTATCTCAACCAGCAGACATCCCCCATTCTTTCAAGCAAGCATAAGATAGCACGAAAGGTTGAAAAAAGCTGTAACCAGTCATTACCGCAACTCCTTCCTCATTTGAGGTTTTCCTTGTGCTGCAGTCTTTACTCAAGGGACATTAGAGATTGGTGGATCTCAGGTTCTGCGACCATGACGTGTGTCACCTAAGTGTGGGAGCACACAGAATGTGAGCCCATCCCTGGAGCTCAAGGTCTCTTCATAGCCCCCAGAGTTGGCCACAGCCCAGTTCCCCCAGGAAGGACTGAAAGCCACCTGTAATTACTAACTCTATCCCAGCCAAAACCAGGACACTGGGCAACTGATTATTCTCCTATTCTCTTAGAAAAGAGCTCTCAGGACTGAGAAATTCTCTCTAAACTACAGTCTGAGCAGAAGCAGCACCTGTACAAAGCCAGTCTATACTGGAGGTGAGGGATATGGGATCTTGCTACCTCAAGTATCAAGGCTGCTCAGAGCACCATGGTGGTGGTTATCACACACGGACTGCCACAACTCTGAGTCATCCTCCTGCAGTGCAGAGGCCTTTCTTGAAGGCTCCAAAGTTATTACCTCCAAAATTATTTATTTCCATGGCCCCCACCTCTCTGAGACAGGGGCCAGGAGTCACCCAAACTGCCTTTGGTGACCTACCTTTAGCCTCAAAACTAAGACTAACACTACTTGGGCAAATTAGAATCCAAAGAATAAACTGTCACTTACTGGGGAGCATCACAGACTAAATGAGAGGGGAAAAAAAAACTGTCAAAGTTGTCACAAACTTACACTACTCAAAAATATTATCTCCCTAGCAGGACTGAAACCTTCCCAATCCCCTCCACAGTGACTGGAGATGAAGGCTCATCCTCATCTCTCCCACAGCCCTGACGTAGCTCTGACAGCAGACGCAGACATCCATCCCTGCAGCCTTTCTCTTGGCAAAAGGTAACATAGTCTTTGAACAGCGAAAGAAAACAAAGGGAATATAAACTTCCAGCTTCTTGAGCCAAACACCGTTTAATTGGTAAGCCTCAGAAGAGGCAATTACAGACATAACGTTATTACAGCGTTCCTGGTCTCCTCAAAGCTACACATTCCTGTAGCACCGCACAGTCAAATCCCACTTACTCAATTTTCTTGGAAAAACTTGTACAGCCGCTACAGCTTTACACCAGCGCCCTTACCGAAGCACAACAACACGGACAGGCAGCTACCGAGGCGGCCGGCAGCCACACTGCGAACCCAGGGGCCCGGCCAGCGCGGCCGCAGCCCGTTCCCGCCTCCTTTCCTGAGGCGGCAGGGACCCGAGAGCAGCGGCCAGGGCTGGGGAAGGCGGCCAGCAGACCCCCCCCGTGGCCGGCGGAGCGAGGGGCCGAGGCCCCAGCACCGGACACACGAAGCCGAACGCGACCAACGAGAGAAACGATCGTGAGGGGACGCGCGCCCGTTTAACGGTCACTCGTCCGCGCGCGTCCCGCCCCCTCCCTCTCGCCGCGCCTGCGCACTGCGCCCCGCG
>VXBL01002396.1:12417-33073 GCA_013400195.1 Aramus guarauna | reverse complement strand
TTTTTTTTTTTTTCTGGCAAAAGGTTAAAATGCTTCTTTGCTGATTAATAAGTTGCTGCTGTGGTTGATCTCAGATGCTTCCTGTCTACTTGAATCGGTTGCATTAGGAACATGTGTTCAGTGCTTTGCACATGCGACAAGCAGCAATCTGAGACTAGCATCCATAAACAACATCTGAATTTCTTTTTCAACTGGCTTTTTGAACTCTTTTATGAGTAATTACTCGCCACCTTGTTTGCTGTGACATTAGTGATAAGAATAATCGAATCAGGCTTTGAAATCTGTCTCTGTAGCATGCTGCTTTATTGCATTTTAACTAAGTTAAAATCTGTTATTGGCACAGCCACTAGATTCCTTTGGAATGAGTAATTTGCTATTAACTATTAAATTTTAACTGCTAGAAGAGAGTGAATCTTGGTATAGCACGCTGTGAAGAAGGAGTGTAACAAACAAACATATAACAACCAAAAAAACCTGTGGGACTTAATCCGACATTGCTGGAGTTAATGAACTTTGCCACCGTCTGTCCTGAATCTTATTTCAGTGTTAAATGTGCGAAGGAGGAGCTGAGCTTTTGTTGTAGCAGCGATGTGGTGCCTAATTATTACTCTGGCTGCTAAAGGGAAGGAGGCAAATGCGACTGTGCTGTCTCTTTAACTTTGTGACTTTCGAAGTTTGCTGGCAAGTGTCAGTCAAATCTGTCAGTGGAGAGAGAGGGACAGAGGTCTGGAAGACAGGAAAAATTTCAATTTCCAAGAAGAGCAGCTGGCTCCGAGTAAGAGAGACCTGAGTTAGGAAAGGGTCTGGAGGTGCTGGGGAAGGGAGATCAAGAGGATGCACTGGAGGCCCAGAAGGAGCTCTACGAGGACTAGCCATGTGGGACTTCACTCTGTAGGAAACTGGGCTACGCTGATCGCAGTTTAGTGACATCAGGAAGAATACGGACCTCGTCTTGTCTAAAAGGCAATTCTCTTCTGCAGTTAATATGGGAGTTTGTCTCATGGGAGTGTGCTCAGGCTGGACAGTTAGAAACTGCTCCAGCTGGTTCATATTTCTACTTTATAGTTTAAAATCATCATAATTGAGTTTGCAGGACAAATCATAAATTAAGTTTACGTAGAAATACTTCTATCTATACTAAATGTAACTAACTTTTGGGTTTGCCTTACTGCTTCCTTGTAGTCTTACATGGCATTTTATAAATGTGATTGAAAATTTGAAGCTGCAAAACAATGGATTGCAATAACTGGTGAAAACTCAGTCCTGCTTGCTTCGGCAGAATTGATTTTAATGTGTGTTTGTGGTTATTGTTGGAAGTTGTCCATTTAGATGCTTTATTATATCATCTTGTTATAATTTAGGAAATAGCTTCACTCCGTAAGTGGGTCTTAAAAATCAGGATGTCGTTAAGTAGAGTCCTGAAAGCCTGCGTGGGAACGGCTGAACCAGGCCAGAAAGTAAAACCTTGTTCTGGTGCTTTGTTATACTTGTTTGCAAAGCAGTTCGGAAAAATTAGTCGCTGCTTTGAATGAATGGGCTTGCGGTGATGTTTATAAACTCTGGGAGAACGGTGTTATTCATATCTTTGTTCAACAGCTTGAAAAGAATTGTTAAGGGGTGAGTTGTACTCAAGCTTGTACTTGAGGAAATGAAGATAGGTGTGTTTAGATACTTTTGGAAATTCTGCTGGTGGTTAAACCCAGTCAAATGTTTTCCTACCGACTTTGTAACCAAACTATTGCAATATACTAATGTCTGGCAACCAAAAAGACGGTTGAAGCTCATTATCCTGATGTTTACAGTAAGCAATACAAATGGCTGAAACAGGATTTTGAAGTATTTACTATCAAACCACTTTAAAGAATATGTTTACATATTTATCATCATTTCTAACATAACTTACTCATGAACATAAGGCTGATAGTGAAATTCTTCAGAGAGGCAGTTCCGTGGTGGTTTAGGCAGAAGGTTTATGGTTTAGGGAGAAGGTTTAGCTTTACCTAGTGATCTTCAGGTAAAGCTGCGTGCAGTGGTGCTTGACAATACGTGTGAGACTGAGAGGAACCAGACAAGATTGCACAGGAGCCCCTTGTCCAGACGAATGGATAACACTAGTTAAAGAAGAGGAGGTGAAGGCTGTGAGAATCCTGGAATAGCAACTGGTGATCTGACTCACCAGTATTTTAATCAGTCAGGCATTCTATTTATTTTTACTTTGGAACGCTTAGATACTCAAGGGAAGTCTTTTTTTTTTCTCTTAAACATGTTAACTTAAAATGGCATTAAGTGTGTTTTAAGATAGGGGTGTGTGTTGAGTGCTACAACTTTTTTTTAAGTCCCTTCTGACACAAATTGAAACTTCTCCTTGCTGACAGCACTGAGCTTGTTTAAATCACCACCCCAGGCCCATGCTACAATAATATGCCTTAAACTGACACGGCCAAAAACGGAACCGTCTTGATTTCAGTTCCATCTGAAACGTGGGCAGGCAAGGAAGCCCATCGATAACATCCAAGCAGAGAAAGACAACAGCGAGGAGCCCGGGACAAAGGGAAGCGATACCAGGGCTTTGAAGGGGTTGTACATATATATCTACTCCTCGGGCCCCAAACCAGATTTCCAGATTTTTAGTGTGATTCTTTTTTTTTTTTTTTAACAAGTGTAATTTATTTTTTTTCCCTTTGGTGAAATGTGTATTTTTTGACAAGGTTTGATGTCTTTGTATGATGATTTTGCAGCTAACACTCTGGATGGGTTCTTTTGGCTGCAGGCTTGGCACTTTCTCAGATATCTACTGACAGTTGTTAGGACTGGAAGGTCCCCAAAAGGTGTTTATTCTTCTTTTCCTTTGACGTTCCCTGCTCTAGTGATGCATAAAATTCCTGGCTCTTCCCAGCTGTTGCTTTGTTGTAGCGGTCAGCAAAGCAACATTGCTAAAATGCTAGTTGTGTTGTTTTAATAAACCAGTAGCAGCTGCAAAAGAGAAGGCAGCGTTAGCCTAAGTTAATGCATTGTTCATAAAACTCTCCTCAATAAGGAAGTGGGAAACCTCACTGAGACAACATGATTTTTTTTTTTAATTTTTTTTTTCAAACTAAATGTCAATGTGAAACTGCTGCTGAACGTTCACACTCAGACTAGGAGAAGAAATCTGCATACTTTGAAGCTGACTTTTCAAGTCTTATCGTTATTTTAAAGCTCTTTCCCAAGTCCTTTTTAACCAAACCTATGAGCTACTCCACAAAATGTTAACTGAAATTCTCCAAAAAGCCATTGACAAGGGAGATTTGACCCAGGTAGACCAAGCCAGACCCCATGTTATGGTGTGCTGCAGAGTCTTTTAATGCTGGAGAGATATTTGCATTACTTTTTTCCAGCTATGAGTCTCTCTTTCTAGATAGGTAGTAACTTCATGAAACACAGAAATGTTCTTTTAAGGTCCCTGCTACAAATAGCTTCCAGTTGAGATGGAAGAGCTGAAGAGGGTGAACAGGGACTTGTTTAGAGAAGGGTGAAGATTTTAAAGGAACAGAGAGCACATGGTTATCTCTTATATTAATAATGTTTGAGGGTCTCCTTAATTCTGACTCCCTACAAGTCTCAGATGACCTTATCCAGTATATAAGTTTCTCACAGGCGCGCAGACGTTATTTGAGGGAGGAGTTGCCGCTGCCATCAGACCAGTGCCTCTGCAGCACAACTGATACTGTTTGGCTTTCATTCTGTAAAAACGCACTTTCTTTTTTACAGCAGTGAGAACTAACATTAGTTAAACAGAGGTGAGTGTAAAACCTTCGTGAAGATAAGGAGCAAGTAGTCTTTAAAGCTGCTGGCAAAAGCCCATTGTGGGTTAGGGGTGTCGTATTCACTTTTATCTACTGCATCGTTAACCCGACTTCCCCTTTCTCCCTTGAAAATAATGAGCCCATACACACGTCTACAGAAGGAAGTAAGTCAGGGATATTGAAATCAAGAGTTACAGTTGAATCTAAGTGACTTGGATGAAGGAGAGGAGGTTTTGAAAACCAGAGCGGCAGTTTGGGGTATGAAACAAGCACTCTCCAGCTCAGTAACGTGAAGCTCCTCGTGTTGCACGTACATAACTTATGTCTGTACAGGAAACTGTGCTCATCCTGTAGCGGTGGCAAGTAAATAGGCAGCCGAAACCGCAGCTCCGGCATGTCTCATGTGGGTAAATCCTGTTCTTAGTGGTCTTGCTGGGGAACCTCAGGTACCCATTTACTGCTCCCAAGGCTCCGTTTTATCTAGAGCCCCTGCGCACGAGGCCTGGGCCTGCAAGACCGAGTGCCTGCGTCCAAATTAACGAGGCTTATGAACGCTTTGTGCCTCCCTGGATTGCCATCCCCTCCAAGTGCACAGAGAGGAGTCGTACCTGTTCTGTTCTGAATATGTAGCTTCAAGAGAAGTTATGCTTCCAAAATTTCTGATTTTACTTTTTTTTTTTTAATCATAACTTCTGCCGGCTATGCTTTGGTGTATGTACCATAACAATAGTTGGGGTTTTGATTCTTATGAGGACCTGAAAATTGTGCGGCAACAGTTAAATCGGGCTGGGCTCGCAGCTTCTGTGCCTACACAGCCTTGTAGACCTGAGTCACACATTAAACCGTCTGAGCGCTGGTGACTGCTGTGTTAGAGGACGTTGCTTACAATAGCTACCTCTTTTTTTCTTTTTTTTTTTTTTTAAGTCGGCAAGTGAGGTATGTGCTTTGTTGACTTTAATCTCAGTAATGTTTCCTTGTTATTCTTTTCCATTTCAGAGGGCAATAAGGGCTTGCAATTCTGCTTCTCCCCTCCCTCTGTTGTCTTTTAACTAAACTGAGGAGTGAAGAATTACGTAGAATTGTAGAATTACGTATTTTTTGGCGATGAGGATGGGTTTGCAGACCTTGAAGGTCCTTGAAGGTGAGGGGAGGGCAAGGAGAGACAGAGTTAATGCAAATCAGGAGAGAGTGAGTATAAAAATAGCTCTCAACTTGTCAGTTTGGTCACTGGTGGCTTGGGTTAGTCATCTGGCAGGCTCTTTCTGCTGCTCCAAGGGATTATTTTACAGCACTGAGATTTGACATAATTTCTGTAGAGGAGAGGGAGCGGGACGGGCGTAATGAGTGGGATACTGTCATCAGCACTTCTTTTGCACAGCAGCTGTTCTCTGTTTAGCCGCTGAATGTGGTCATTGTTGACTTTCCTTGTATACCTGCCAGGTTGTTAGGTGAGTCATTTACACAATCACATCAAGGTTCATGCACTTGGCTCCCGAAGGGCTCCCTTCCCCTTTCCTTGGTGGCCCTTTAGGCACCGAGCACCCACTAATTTTGTCATTTTCCTGATTGATCGCTGTGTTGCCGGGAGCCTGTTAGAATAAATGCCTTGTTGCCTCAGGCAGCTGTTCGGAGGGAGTGGAAAGGAAAGAAAAAAGGAAAAGAAAATCCCTGGCGTAGATTTAAACTGATGAGCTTCAAAGATGTGCTCCTGTAATAGTTCTGAGATCTTGTTTTTGCTGGCTTCCGTTCAAGTGTCCTGCCTTGTCTTACATTGGGTTTGTGGTACTTCACACCGGTGTTTGCTAAGGTTTCTAGTTCTCATGGGTTGTTTAATGATGAGGACAGGCATGAGGAAGTGACCCCTACAGTCAAGGGGCAATAGAGCATATTCTGGTTTAAAAGAAAACACCTATGTTTTAACTTTTCTGGAAACCAAGGTGAGGGGATCAGGGGCTAAACCAAAGCCATTATTTCCTGTGGCCTTGAGTTCAGTGAGGTTGTAGGGAACTCCGAACTCCTCGTTCCCGATTTCCACCTCACAATATACCCCTCTCCTGTCCTGTCCCGCAGTGCCTGGCTTCCACGTTTCTTTGTGCTTCTCCTTTCCCACCCCTGGCTCCCTTCCACCTTCCTCCGTGCTGCCAATTGGCCAAGATTTGGCATGTGCTGGGACTTGTTTGGAGCTACATTTAGGCTAACTGGTCAGCTCGCAGCCTGTGCTGATTGACTCGTCAGCTGCTGCCAAGCGGAGGGGATCGTCTCTTCCAGCACCGTCGCTGTCCTCTATCCAACACCAACTTGCATTAATCCGGTACACCGTAAGAGCTGTACTTTTCTCAGGCATGACCAAGTATTTCAAAAGTTATCGATGGTTAAGGGGAAGGAAGGGGAGCGAGGGAGGAGTTGTGTATGGGCAGGCTGATTGCCTAGCCTTGTTTCATTGGAAGGAAAAATGAGAAATGGATTTGAGGGTGACTGAGTACAAGGAAGAAAGTAATTAGCAGGATTTTATGGCCATTTTATGTGGTGTGAGAGCACAATGTAATTTGTCCTAGGTGCACTCTATAAGAAAATCTTTTGTGTCTTCTCTTTTTTTTCTTTTTTTTTTTTGGTGAATGTTATTCCTGTTTAGAACAAGAGTTCCCTCTTCTATATGGTTTCACTGTTTGTATTTAAGCTAAGGGAATATACCAAGAAATAAATTTCCCTTTGAAACCTGTGCGGTCTCACATTTTCAGTACTGAGAAAAGCCTTGATTATTTAGACCTTCAGTGGTACGAGTCAGGGATGGAGAGCTGGCAGTCTTGGGTTCTTTTTCAGCTCCATGCTCAGAGATTGGGTAAGACCTTGATTTAGTTTAAATTATTTACTAATCTGATCTCCTGTTTCTCATGAACTTGAAGCTGTGAAGTATTTTTGACTAGTGTTTTTCTTTGTTTTTTTTGTTCTTACTCAGTGACTCTCTAAACCTCTGAAATGGCAGTGATGGGAATTACATGCCAAGGAGCTCCTGATCCAGCCGTCAAGCACAAGAAGGAGCTCACAGCTACGAAGGGGCTGAATGAGACAGCAAGTGAAAAGCAGAGCAGTGTTTGCAAAGTAGAAGATTCAAAGAAGGTCATCTTTCACAGTCAGTGGAAAATCCTGAATGATGTAATCACCAAAGGAACAGCAAAAGAAGAAACAGAAGGAGGCTGTGCATCAATTTCTATTATTGCCCAAGCAGAATGTAAGTAGCAGGGCGGTCTGCTCTTCATTGAGAAAAAGGAATGTGTAATGCAGTATGAGATTTCACTCGCTTTGCACTCCTGGAGAGCTGAGCTGAAATCTATTTGTAATCCCAAGTGGGGTGGAGTTGGTGACACATCCCAGTCTCTATTTAGGAAGCTCATGAAATCTCCTAATAATGTGGCAGCATCCACTGAATGAAGCATAAATAACAGAACAGCATGTGGCCGTTGCACCTAGCTACTTTGACTAGAAATCTATGTCCTGCCGGGTCATCTGTTCTTGGCTGAAAGGTGTTTTAAGAGGGGAGAAAAGAGAAGAAAAACCAAATAAAGCTGTCGGGAGGGAAAGAGCTGGGGGATCAGGAGATGGCAGTCCTAGGAAGCTATCTAATGCTGGGGGAGGAAGAACATAGTGTGGATGACATGACATGACATGACATGACATGACATGACATGACATGACATGACAGTGTGGTGATTTGTCTGGATCACGGTCTGGTTTAGCAAATTGGTAAGAGTTGCTTCTTAGTCCACGTGTTACCAGGAGAGACTTTGCCTGATACTGAAAGACATGTGGTGATCCTTTTTTCTTTCACGCAGGTGAAAACAGTCAGGAGTTCAGCCCCACTTTGTCAGAGAGATCCTTTATTGCTCATAGTAAGCGTTACAGGTGAGAGACCTCTCAACATGAATACCCACCTTCACTGTCGTACGTGCTGGCTTGTTCCAAACCACCCTGGCTCTGTGTGCTTACAACAATTTTTTCCAAAAGTACTCCTGTTTGAATTGGCTTTTCTGTCTGAGGCTTGGGAAGAGTGTGTCTTTCCCCAAACATCTTCCTCAAAACCTCTTTGCGTTAGGAGAAAAATAGATGTTTAAGCACAAACCACTCAAAACACCTTGTAGTGTCTTATTGTCAATGCCTGCTGATTTACTGCCCCTTGTTGTCTTCTGCCTCTATTTCTGTGTGATCAAATTTGTTCTGAAATGACCGAGTGATTTTTTTGAGGTTTATGAGCTTGAAGTAGAAGAATCCAAAGAAAAGTTTTCAGTCTTTTTTAACTGAACTTCCCTGATGCTTTTGAAACCATATTACACCATCCCCTTTGAAAAGTTGTGGGAAATCTAGGCTGCTGCTAGAAGTAGTCCTGAGAAAAAGGAACTTCTTTTCTGGGGAGGATAAACAAAAAGGGATGAGAGAAGAACCTTTACTTAATGACAGCGTCAGCAACAGAAACAGAGTTGTGAAGAGAAGCTGAAAGTGGTAAAGGGCAAGTCACAGTTGCGATGGAAAACGGAGACCTGGGTCTTGCTTTTCTGGGAGTGAGCCACTTTTTCTTCATGAAGCACATGTGCCCTGTTGGGGCACACACTGGAGCTTTATTAAGCACCAGAGCTTTCCCAAGCAGCTCCAACGCTCCCCGAAGTGGGTGACTGGGATACGGAATTCAGTGCTGCCTGTCTTCCGACAGCTGCTAGCCACTGAATCTGGCCTTGGCAGGTACAGGGCTTGACATTGCCCACTGGCTTTATGATGTTGTCATGAACCAACTGAAGAAATGCAGAGTGAGTTATTTCTTAGAAGGTATGTTCAGGTTCAAGGCAATGTGGTAATGCCATCACCTAGAACTCTACTTATTGGATCTTTTAGCACTTGGTGGTGCACTGAAACAGCCGGAAAAGATGGAGAGAGCAAAGCTGGCTGTGAACAGTATCACTGTTGAGTAAAGGCAGATGATATACTGCGTGGATCAACAGAACAATGAGGATTTCTTCATTTGAAGATCAAATATCCTGTTTTCTTTTAAAACTTGATTAAAAAAATCTAACTGCTATGATTAGTGTTGCATAACTGCAGGCAAATGTTCCTCTTGAGAGTTGTATCTATTTGTACAGAACCCCAGCTGGTGTGCTGGCCAGTGCTGTTTTGTGTATGTATGCATTCCTAGAAATCGTAACGTATTGAGCTTTACATGCCAGAACGTTTTGACTTTTTGAAGCTATTTTATTTAAGTGCACTTAGTCATCCCTTTTCTTTGGTGCACAACCTATTTTTCTTTCAAATAGAGCAGACATTTCTATTACGAGCACTTTTATCAATTTTAACAATTTTTAAAAATAGATTGTACTTATGAATGATCTCTGTGTTCTCTATAAATCACAGGCACAAACTGTCTCAAAGCAACCTGGAGACATTCAGTGCTTTTCCCTCTACTTTGCCATCTAGTCTTGCTGTTCCTTGCAAAATTTGCAAATACTGGGAGACTTAATGCTTTGTTTCTCCCCCGTTCCCCCCCATATTTCTTTCTTACAATGCCAGTTACGCTGCTGTGCCTTGATATTTGAAGTTACAAATGCTACATATTAGAAGGCAAGAATCTATTCTTTAAATCTCAGGAGGCAGAATTGCTAATTCTCAGTCTTGTTCTGTGAGTCATTGTTAACTGGAGGTGTGCTTTCACCATCAGATCTAAGAGACTTCATGCATTTTGGTTTCTAATAGCCGGTCAGACAGTCTCGATCAAATCCCTAACAATGTGGCCCACGCAACGGAGGGGAAGATGGCACCTACCTGTTGGAGAGGGAGGCATCGTGGTAAGACGAAAAAGAAACGTCACAAGAAAAGATCCAAGCTGAAAATACAAACAGTGGCTGCTGGCAAGCGAGGTCCCAGAACTCCAGAACAAGAGAGCTGCACCCCAATTCCCGTCCAGGTGAGAATCCTTAAGCCTTCCGTTTGTACTGGTAGGACCCCTGCAAAGTCCTAACAATTCTTGGTTGAATTTTGGGTATCTGTATTGAGGCTCCTGATCAGCTGTTCTGTTTTGGTTTATTTTCTAGGAGGATGAATCACACCAAAATATTCTTTACAGAAACAATTTTTGGGCTTCAGAGTTTAACAAGGACTTGGCCTATGATCCGCTGCCATTTGAGAAATCTGAGAAAGTTCTGTCCACGGGCAAACTCCATTCACCAAGAAGCCAATACAAAACAGAACTGCACAAGTTGATAAGCCCTATTCAGTGCCTTAATCATGTTTGGAAACGGCACTATCACAGGGACAATGTTCCACAGCCTGAAACTCTCCATCCTTTTCCCTACAACATAATACCCCCTCATTTCCCACGTCTGGAAAGTCCTCTCCATGCCATGAAACGTAATGCTCTGGAGACGTACTTCCACGGTGATCTCAACTATCAATACAGTGAGCATCGCATATCTGGCCTCAACTTAGAATATAGTTTCCCCAAATGTGTCAACCAGTCCATGAAAACCAGTTCGGACAAGATTTCTGTGGAAGAATACTTGGTAGACGCCTTGAAGGGGAGCGTGAGTCTTGGTGAACCACAGAATTTAGCCAGCCTAGCCAAGACGTGGAGAGGAGGTGGTCTGGACCTGAAGGAACAATTTCATGAAGCAGATGAAAATGAAGGCGTGCTACTCAATGAGGTGATATTCTGACCCTACACACTAGTGTCGTGGAAGGCAGTTTCTCCTGGGCTTCAGAAGAGAGATAATCTGCATCCATGCGCTAGCTTCTGTAACAAGACTGCATTTTCTGAGTGGTTCTTGATATGGGTGAAGACTGCCATTTAAAGATGCAGTTTTGGTTTTTGAAGGATATAATGCCCTTTCTTAGATTGGTGGCTCTAATTTGTTTGCTCATTCACGAAATATGCGTGCTTGTCTATGAGAAGTGTTTCTATGCTTAGTCAGTCTTCAAACATGTCTTCTCTGTTTGGCTGTGAAAGAACCCAGTCTGTTCAGGTGAACAGACTGCAATATTTTATTGGCTATAGATGGCCCGGACTCTGACACAGACAGAAACCAGGGACGTGTCGATTGTGAAGGTGCCCAGCGCACGTCCGCTGCCTCTGGTAGGAAGCCAGCGACTCGCCCATTGTCCCTTGGCGAACGCAGGGCTTGGGCATAGCCAATGCATGTAAATCCCAGAGGCATGATTCATTTCTTCTGAATTCAGTTCTCTCTTGCCACCTTAAACTCCTCTTAGAGGACTCTTCTCTGGAATCGGTGTGACCCTGTCAGTGTTGTCGGTGGAGTTCAGGGTGTCACCTGCCTGCCTGAATATGTTTACACTGAGATCTAAGGCACAGTCTCAGTCTACTGACTATAAAAAAGGTTTAACTCACACCTAGATGTCTACATATAGTCACGTGAATCTTGTTTCGTTTGTAGGATTTTGCTTTGTAGTTATGTCCTGCATGTGAAGGGAGTAGTTTGGAGCTCCGGAGCTCCAAAGCTCCAAATACTGGTGACCTCTCTTTACAGCAGTGAGGTGCACTCATTTAGATCAAACAGAGCCCACAGAAATCAAGTGGGTCCTCCCGTATCATTTCATCTCAATCCCATGACAGAAGTAGTTTTGTACCTGGATTTTTAGAGAGGTGTGGCGGTTTCCATTGTGCTTTTTCTGAAAATGTTGGTCTCTGTCTGTGGAGCTCAACAGTTAAGTGTTTCTTTCCTAGCTTCATTTTGTTTTCTGATTTTGACTTCCAGAAACTAAAGCCAGTGGATTATGAGTACCGAGAAGAGGTTCATTGGACCAAGTGTCACGGTTCTTTGGGCATTGGCTCTTTTGGAGAAGTATACAAAATAGAGGACAAACAGACAGGATTTCAGTGTGCTGCCAAAAAGGTAACTATGTGTGAGAAAGTGTGTGGGGGGTCCTGACACAAGAAGGCATGTGGAGAAAAAGTCTTCTCCTCCCAGCTACCATGGACGGTGGGTACCTTATTGTACCATCACAGTGAAATGCTGCTGTGGTTATGTCCAAGGAAGAAATTCCAGGTGATGGCATGGGGAGAAGAAGCAGACAGAGAACCTGTATGTGCACAGGGGGTCCAGTTTAGCGGCCAGAAATAGGTTCGTTTGGCCTTCAAAGCATGCTGCAGGGGATCCTGGGTTTTGTGCTGAGACAGGCTAAGAGAGTAGACACTTCAGAAAGTTTCTAAGTGCTTGTAGTAGCTGTGGGGGAGAAAGAGCTGTCTGAGTTATCTGCTTATCTAACTATTCTCATCTTTATGTCTGCTGTAAATGGTGACATGGCAGGTGTTTGTTGAAAATTGAATAAAGTAGGAAAAAAACAAGGCAGTCGGTAGGCACTTAAAGCGGAGCGAGCTTTCATCTGCTCAGTGAGTGTCATATGCAATCCTGGCACGTGGTAATGAGGTGGTTCTGTTACGGATGCAGCAAAGGATGTGTACTTTTCCAGAAGTTGGCATAATAATCTATCGCGCACCAAGATACGCCATTGTCGTACAATGGATGAAGCGCGTGGAATATAACTGGAATCAGGGTATTGATTTGTAGGCAGCCATGAGGAGGCCTCAGAGGTGAAGGCAGAGTGATAATGCAAGGATGTAAACTGTTTTGTTTGAACTTAACACTTGAATAGTTCCATCACCTCGGTGCACTGATGTTTCTCATATTAATCCAAGAGAAAACTTCAACAAGTGTGTGGGAAGCATTTGTCTGAAAATATTGTATGCAAAAAGAATTGGAGCTTGCGTTTTTCAATTTTAAATGTTTTGCTTTTTCTTGTTTACGTTGGTCTCAGCTTGGTGTATTGCCTGTGGAAGGATGTAAGTGGCAAGTCTAAGCCAGCTTGTCCGGTTTTTTAACCATTTCATTTGTCAGCTGTATAGAAGCAAACCTATTTAAAGCATGAGAAAATTATTTCTTATTCTGCACCCTCACATTTTAGATGTGGAATTTTGTGGTGACATGACCAGCTTGTTTTCTGACAGTATGTAACTACTTAAATTTACTATCCATTTTGCAAATACACAGTCTTAGGAAAAATAGCTGTTACTAGTGGGATATATTTTCGGGAAGGAGGAGTGGGAGTGCTGAAAAGGAAGACATGAGAGTAGGAGAAGCTGAAGTATTTAAAAGTGTCAGTCTTTATTTATTTTTTTCCTAATTACTGGAGGATTTCAAAGGATACTTCTGTAGGAGGATTTCAAAGGAGACTTCAGCAGATTAGAAATCATCTTCTCAGATCAAACTCTTAAACCAGTGAGTTGTATCATGCAAGTTGAACACTTAAACTATGATGTATTTCATTTTACATCAGTCACTGTCTTCAATTACTGCTGTCTGCCTGTGATAAGCAGAAGGGGACTGCCTGACCTTCTTTCACCATGCTTGGTGTTGTAAGCACCTGCTCTCCAAATTCTTGAGATTAATGAAAACTAGCGATAGCTGGATTGTCAAGAGTGAAGAACCACAATACATTCTTTTCCCACCAGAATCTTAATGGTTCATGTTTTCCTTCTGGTCTTTAGCAAATTCTTGGTTTATTTTGTTTGGCCAAACTTAGTGAATAGAGTTTTTCTTTAACCATTTTTCTGTGCAGGCTGAGTGCCACCTAAAAACATGATAGTGTAGATCACTGCTTGTGGCCATAGTTCATATTCCCTCCTGTTTTGGGGGAGTTTTATTTTTACTGCGTACTGCACCATCCTTAATTATTTTTTTTCCTCTTTCCTGAAAACAGAATGCTTAAGTTGACAGTGTTATCTTTTTAACCAAGACAGAAATTACATTTCTCCTGAAGATTACCACTCTCAGCCATAAACCAGAGGTGTTGCAACCTGGCAGCTTTTTTGACAAACCTTCACTTTACTCAGACACTGAGGATTTAGGGATTCCCATCGTTGCTGTTCCGAATCGTTCTGAGTGTTCCCACTTATTGCTGTATCCACTGATAATGAAGGTTATCCTTGTGCCTCTGCTGTAAACAGTGGGGGACACACTGACCCAAGCATCAACGAGGGATGATTCTGTTGGGATTCATCACTAAATTTGTTCAGTGCTTCTTCTTTGTTTCTCTAGGTACAAGTTGAACACTTCCGTGCAGAGGAGTTAACGACGTGCGCTGCAATAACAAGTCCTAAAGTTGTCCCCTTGTACGGAGCTGTGAAGGAAGGACCTTGGGTGACCATCTTCATGAAGCTGATGGAGGGTGAGAAAGGAACAACCACAATGGAAGCACCATTGTAACTGTTGAACGCAGTGGACATTCATCTCCTCTTCCTCCTGCCCCAATTTTAAATCTGTTAATTCTTTGGTGTATCCAGAGTGTTCCTAGCGTTAATTCCTGAGTGGGTTGGGATAGGTATGTGTAACCCCTGCTGGTCTGTAGCAATGGTCTTTCTTGGGGGGGGCATCGTTTCCAGTCCTGCCTCACTCACTCCGGTTCAGGATGTGTATCTCTTGAACAGCAGCTGCAGATTCTCACTAAAACACGTAGCTGGTGCTGGTTTTTGCTTTCATGTTTACTTGCATGGCACCATATAAAATGAGTTGTACTGGAACAGGGGATACTGTCAGCAAACATAGACACTTCTACTGCCTGATGATCTTTTTCCAGCCAGGACCATGGAAAACACAGTGTGAAGAATCAGCTGGTGATCAGTAGCACCTAGAAGCGTCTGATGTGATCACAGAGTAGTTGCTTTTGTTACAAAGCAACACCATTAAACTGACACTGAGCAAAAGGCTTCCTGAAAGAGGCCAGTTTCTGTGGCAGTAAGAACTCTGGGAATAAATAAAAGGAACAGACCTGTGTGTGGAAGATAAGGGCTGTCAGACCTGGCAGTTCTTGTTTCTTCATCAGAAGCAACGAGGAGCGCCGATGATGCTGGGAGTAATTTAAAGAGAGGCTAACATGGACTCTCTGGATTCCTTTCTAGGTGGATCACTAGGTCAGCTAATTAAACAGAGTGGCTGCTTGCCAGAGGACAGAGCCCTAAGTTATTTGGGCCAGGCATTAGAGGGCTTGGAGTATCTTCACGCTCAAAACATTCTCCATGGAGATGTAAAAGGTAGGATGGTACTTAAGGTTCCTTGTTGTCCCCTTTTTCTTAGAAGAGGCAAACTGCTTGGAGATTAGGTTACTGAGTGACAAAAGGTTATTTACTAGATTTTTCAGCTCTACATTTGAGATTAGAGCATAACTTTATTCTAAATGGCTAGGCATATCATATTTGTCACCTCTTTCTTTCTGTCATCGGTGGGTCTGACAGGCTGTTTGCCCACTCTGCTCCACCACTGGCATAGAGGAATCTCCAGGGTGGATAACTGGTAGCTTACAAGTAGAGATAACACTAGTTGTGTGCTTGCTTAAACCAGTGACGCTCCATAGGAGTAATAGACCTTGGTTTGGGCTCAAGAAACTGTAGTTCTGCAGGCTTTTGACTTTTTTCCATCTCAGTCACCATAGTACAATGGAGACTAACTAATTAAAAACTTCTCATTGCCAGCGGAAAATGTGCTCTTGTCTGATGATGGAAGCAGGGCTCTTCTGTGTGACTTTGGTCACTCCGCTCACCTTCATCCCGACGGCCTGGGAAAGTGCTTGGTCACAGGTAAGGATTTTCTGCTGCGATTCTAAAGAATTGCCCTACTGACTCATTCTTTCTGCTTGAACATTTACATACGGCTTATTTGCAAGCAACTGTATTTTCCGGACTTAGCGTTGCTCATAGCGTCTCAGTTATTGATATTACTGTGATGTATCCCACTGACAGCCAAAATTAACGTCAGGTTGGAAGGTGGTCCTTACCTCCCAGTCTAGAAGGCTGTTGTATTTTTTGTAAGATTATGTCGGCATACTACATTCAGTGTTTTGTCCCTGCAAGAAACCACTTCGAAACTTAAAAATCGAACTCTGACTGGTCATGTAACCTCACTAAATAGCTGGGGAAGGATCCTGACCTCCACCAAAGCAAAATTCCGCACTGACTTCTGGGCAGTTAAACTTCACAGTACTTCTTAATGCTGCTGCTGAAAGAGAAGGATATGTTTTCTAATGCCGAGCTCACCAATGGAGCATCATGTTTTCCCCCCCCAAATTTGCTTGGAAGGGAAGTTTAATACCTATTCTGTGTAGAAGGGATGGGACTGGTATGGAGATGCAACCTTTGAACAGTTTATAAGAGCACATAGTGCTGCTTTTCGGGTTAAGGTGACATGTTTCTCGCTTTAACTGAAAAGACAAGGAGGCTGCCTTAGGCTTCCCAGCAGTTGCGTTGGAACAGTTCTCTAGTCTACATGCAGTGAGTTTTCATTTGAATGGTTTTAGGGAACTATGTGCCTGGCACAGAGACTCATATGGCTCCGGAGGTGGTGATGGGAAAGCGTTGTGACTCCAAAGTGGATGTCTGGAGCAGTTGCTGCATGATGCTGCACATGCTGAACGGGTGCCACCCTTGGACGCAGTATTACAATCACCCACTCTGTCTGAAGGTAAGTGACCCAACCTATCTCCAGTAAAAGGCACGTCAGCGTGCAAAATCTCATTATACCTAGCTGGAGAGCTGGCTAAGAGCCACCTGGGCTTCTAAGGTGATGCCAGCCTTGCTTTGGAAGCTGATCACTTCTTACGCCTCCTAGACTGCTGTGTATTACACATACCGGGGCCGTTTCTTTCCCATCCTGCTCATGACTTGGGTGTGACTTTTTAGCCATTCAGCTGTAATAAAATTACTGCCCAGGTCTCTCATTTAATGCTGTCATTTCAGTTGGAAACGCTCTGAGGGTGGGAAGAACCTTTCTGAAATCAAATGAAGCCTCTCTGGTCTAACTTCTTTCACTTCCTGTTTGTTACACAGATAGCTAAAGAGCCACCTCCTCTGAGGGAAATTCCACCTTCCTGCAACCCTCTCACTGCTGAGATTATTAAAATGGGTCTGGAGAAAGAGCCTGTTCAGAGAGCGTCTGCGTCTGAACTGAAAACTAAGACCAGTGTCGCACTTGAAGAAGGTAGAAATGTCCTGTATCTAAAGCTTCTTACCCGCGCTGGTAAGGTGGCCGGTTGCTAGTTATGTCAGAGCGACCCTATGGGAAGTATCACTTTGTTTTACTCTTCCGTATATCATTCCCACAGGCTTCAGCATTGATGTATATTTTTGGATTGATAGCTTTTGCCCGCAGCTGGGTGTTTCTCACCCAAATAAATTAAAATTTCCTGTGTGCTGTCACATGTTCTTTCTTCCTTCTTTGCTTGAAGTAGATGATGTTGTGTGCTGTGGCTGGGCTCGTGTTTAGCTGAGTATCAACTGCATCTAGTGAGCTAGAGCCTGCTATGCAGCCAAACTGAAAGCAGAGGTTTATTGCATCCTGACCTTCAGACCTGTGGTTCAGTCTTGCCTCTAAGACTATCGGTAATTTATTTCAACTTAACCCTGCTGAAAGTTTCTGTAATACAGTCAGAATTTGTAGAGGTGATCTGGTTTTGTCTTTTGAAGAAGCTGGGTGTTTTACAACAAGATACAGTTTGGGAGCTCTTACTGTGAAGGAAAACTTTTTCCTCTTTTTTTTTTTTTTTTTCTTTATTGATAATGTTTGTATGTTTTTTGTTTTTATAGTGGGAGGTGTGACAAGCCCCTGGAAAGGTGAATACAGAGAGCCTAGACATTTATCTTTGAACAAAGAAAACAATCCACAGACGTCCCTGTCCCCCACAGTGAGCCCAGTTTCTGAGACCAGTTCTGACCCAAAATTAGCTGTCAAAGTTTCTTGTGCGAGCCCAGTCCTACCACCCCCATCTCTGGAGCAAACAGAGGGGGTGGAGGGAACCCCTTGGAATGTGTGCAAGGAGTTATCCGAGACCTGGGATCCTCCACCTCTCTCCTCGACTCCTCTCCCCCTGAAGAGCTGCAGCCACGTGGAGAAAGCAACAACCATTTCGGAACAAGAGCTTCAGCAGCTGGAAATAGGTAAGCGATGTGCTGTGCAGGGAATTCAGCTTTTTGCTTGAGAGTATGATAAAAACACAGCTGCTTTCTTTTGGCCTGTTGACAGTTATTTCTGGTTTTTGAGCTTGGATGTCATCTTGTTCGTAGTTCCTCTCTCATTACACAAATTGCTCAGCCTTCCTTGAAATTATCAAAACTAGTAGTTGTTAACTAATTAAATATGCCACAAAGGTAGTGGTCAGGATTTCCTTCCACTCTCTGAACAGTGGAGTAAACTTCTGCGAGAGGTGTGGGAACCTCTCAAAACCCAGCCAGTTTCAGACTTGTGCTAATGTGCACCGTATAAACGGTGTCTGCAGTTCCAACTCCAGCTGCAATTTTAGGGTTTCAAACGTAATTCTTTTAGTAAAGGGATAAGCCTATCGGATGGGAGATGTCATACAAAGTGGTATAGTTAAAATCAGTCTACAACTGGTTTTGGGCATTGGAAAACGTATAGTCACCGGCCAACAAATTTGATTAGAAGCAGCAATCCAGAATTTGAAATCCAGCAGTAAGCTCAGTGTGAAAATCAGTGAAGTAATGGCCCAGTTCCATTGCCCCAGTATAACTCAACCTTTCACTTTTTTATCCCATATTTTCTAGTTTTTGTAAATGAATTGAAAATCTCAAGCTAGGAAAAAAGTGTCTTGAAATGTTACTGTTGTCCCAGAGCTGAGGAATGGCATTTTGGGGTTTGCTGAGGGCCAGCTTTCTTCTCAAATGGCTTTGGATCTTCAGCAGCTTTGTAAGGTCTGGATATTACCAGTGCAAGTTACTGCAAGAATTGAATACATAAGTTTGATGTTTCCCTGGGTATAATGTGGATGGGTACAGACTGAAGACTGAGAAGTGATGTACTAGGCAGGAACTGGGAAGTTCTGGGTGCTAGTCCTGTCTCTGGCATTTTGCATGTCATTGCGCAATTCATCTGTCCTTTCTGGCTCAGTTTCCCTATTTTCACAGTGGTAGCAGTAGCCTCTACTTAGCAGAGGAATGTGTGTCGTGTTTTGCGGACACTAATATCAATGTTCATTAGACAACGCTGAAGAAGCTTTGGGTATTAATTGCAGTAACTGTGATTAGAGAAGTGAAGCATGAAAGGAATCACTGGAAATGTCTTCCTTCTCTTTTCTTTTACTTGCAGAACTGTTTTTGAACAGCCTTTCACAGCCTTACTCTCTGGAAGAGCAAGAACAAATGCTTTCATGTCTCAGCATTGACAGCCCGTTTGTGTCAGACGCCAGTGAGAAGGTGAGTGTACGTGGCTGCTTGACACGTTGTTGGGGGGTGGGAAAGTGGAAGCTCTGACCAAGGGACATCTGGAGTTTCTCACCTTTGTTGCTGCTTTTTGGCACCCAGTTTGCTGGAGAGTACTTAGGAAGAAATCTTTGTTCTTGGACAGTGGGGTATTTAGGATTGTAGTTGTTCTTTAGTTTATTTACTGTCCAGCATGGATCCCTTTCCTCCAGTTGCTCTCCTGTGCTGTATCCTCATAGTAAGCATCAAGTGTGTGGATCTGGAATATCTCGGCAGCCTTGACCCTCTCTGTGTGGAAGCAAGGAACTGAAGAACCAGAGATGAGCATAGGAGCTGTACCAACTTNAATGGCTTTTCCAAGGTCACACAAAGGGATTGTAGAAGAATTGTCAGCAGAGGTAATCATCCTTGATTAAGTTCCCACTTGCTGAACAAGAGTGTTTTGTATGAAGATATAATACCAGTGTTTTTATCTGTGAACATTTGATAATCCATAAAGAATTAATGCCTTAATGAAATAATTTTGGTAGATCTAGTGATATGTTTACTTGTCTCTTTAAGATGAATTCAGCTTTGTTAGCAAAAGCATATGGATTTCTCAGTAGTGGTTTAAATGGAGGAAGGATATGGAGCTGTTGGAGCAAGTCCAGAGGAGGCCACGGAGATGATCTGAGGGCTGGAGCACCTCTGCTATGGAGACAGGCTGAGAGAGTTGGGGTTGTTCAGCCTGGAGAAGAGAAGGCTCCAGGGAGACCTTGGAGCCCCTTCCAGTCCCTGAAGGGGCTCCAGGAAAGCTGGAGAGGGGCTGGTGACAAGGGCAGGGAGGGACAGGCCAAGGGGAATGGCCTGAAGCTGCAGGAGGGGAGATGGAGATGGGCTGTGAGGCAGCAATCCTTCCCTGTGAGGGTGCTGAGGCCCTGGCCCAGGGTGCCCAGAGAAGCTGTGGCTGCCCCTGGCTCCCTGGCAGTGTTGAAGGCCAGGTTGGATGGGGCTTTGGGCAACCTGGGCTAGTGGAGGGTGTCCCTGGCCATGGCAGGGGTGGGACTGGGTGGGCTGGGAGGTCCCTTCCCACCCAAACCCGTTTGTGGTTCTACGATTCTGTGGTAAGTCGCACCAAGTGGCTGCCCAGCCCAGGCTCTTCTTCCTGGCAGTGGCCACTAAGGGATGTTTAGGAAAGACCAGAAGAATAGGGCAGGAGAACAGAGACTCTGCTCGTGGATATTCATTCCCAGCCTGTGGATCTGTTCTCCATTAACTTCTTTTAACCCGTTCATACTAATGACTTACATGATTGTAAGTTACTTAAACCCTAAGTTTAAGTAATTTTGTTTGCTTTATCTCTGGCGTTCATAAGGTAGGGAATACCAGTGAGAAACACTGAGTAAGCCTTGTTGAACCAGAGAAGGAAGTAAACCCTTCCATCATTGTTTTCAGAGACACGGTCCAAAATTGTGTAGCCTGCCATCTACAGGAGTGAGTTCTGACTGTGAGCATCTTTGTTTCCTATTTCTGTCGCTCTTCTCAGCCCTGTAATGCTTTTTGAGGAGGACTGAGCGGAGTTCTGTACAGTAGTTCAGCTGCTGGCACAGCATGGTGTGCAGTGTGGGATGTGACTCTG
>VXBL01002392.1:380162-398429 GCA_013400195.1 Aramus guarauna | reverse complement strand
TAATAATAATAATAATAATAATACTGGTATACATTTAAAGAAGAGTAAAAGAGAACTGCGGTTGGTCTCGTGGTGAAAGCCAAGCCAGAGGACCGCNTTTGTTGGTTTTTTTTGTTGTTGTTGTTTGTTTTTTTTTTCCCTCCTTTTATTTGCAAACGCTATTGCCGCCAACCCCATTGCCGCCGCGCTTTCGGATGCCGGCCAGGGACGGGTTATTTTTAGACGGGTCGCTCCGGGATGGTGCCATCGGCCTCCGTGTGGAGCCATCTCCGGACCGGGGCGTTCGCGGTGACATTCCCCACTGCGGTTACGCGAGGTGTCACCTGTTTAGCAGCTCCTCTCGGCCGAGCGCGTGTGGCCGCAGGTGCCGGGCGAACGCTGATCGGCTCTGACAGTCCTAGACGCCAGCTGCCTGCACAAAGCCTGCCCGGTCGCCACTTTTTTTGTGGGCAAAGCTCTGCCGTTGGCGTGACCGATACAGAAGCAATAAACTAGGTGACCGTAAAAGCAAAGACAAGTCCTACTAAGTGGCATTCTGAGCCCTATGGCTTTGAAATAATTGGTAGTGAGAGAACAAAAATGAAAAAAAAAAAAACCAAAAAACAAACCCAAACCCAAGAACCCAAGTCTATTTTTTTTTTTCTTACACTGATGCCCTGCGGACTATACATCTGACTTGCTGCGAGTCCGTCACTGTATCCTCCTGTCTGGCTGATAACATGGCGAAGGGTATCCACCTAAACAGACCAACGACAACAAAGACACAAATTAGAGTGAATGAAAGGTTAGTGGGCAAAGCCGCTTTGGTTCATCTTTGGCAAGATAAAAACCAGTAGTAGCAGTAGTAATAANGATGGGGTGGGATCTCCTGGAGCACATCGCCGCGGCCGGCTCCACCATCGTGCTGGAGGACCCACGTTCCTACCCCTGCCCCTTTCCACCCCTCAAGCCCCAAGTACTGGGAAGCTCACGGCAGTGGAAGGAGCTCCTCGGAGTCGGCCGAGCGCCTTCATTTCGGAGGGCCCAGGAAGGGAATATACCTACCATGGCAAAGGCACGGGCAGCTCTCCTCCGGGCGCCCCGTTCCTCTCCCTCCACTCCCCCAGCCCAGCCCCAGCAGCGGTACGCGTGGCGAGCACGTCTTGTCGCCCACGGACGGCACGCTTGCTCTGCGTCCAGCACTGCGAGGGGAGCAACCTCGGCTTTAGAGAGCTCTCCTTGCCCAATGCAGAAGTGTCAGAGTGGCTGTTGTCTCTCAACACAGTACAGAGCCTTAGACACCAGAGAGCGGACTCATGGCACATCTGGACATCGGATGGGAGGTGGGAGATCTGTGTGAGTTCCTGGCTATTTTAAATTCTTTTTTGCCCAAAGCACGGGTTGACGTTTCAGTAACGCTGCTCAAAGCTCCCTCGCTCTGTCTTGCTGGTGTGTACATGGGTGGTGTGAGTGCCTGTGCTTTGGGGAGGTGGGGAGATGGTGAGGGGTGGCTTTTAATTAAAAAAAGATAAAAAAAATAAAAAAAATCTAGCTGTGTATTTGAGCATTTCTCGCCTTTCAGCAGACACCTGGTTCGGCATCAACGAGTAAGTGGAAGCATTGTAAAACGAGACACCAGTCCAAACATCTGGTCCCTTCCCTTGGAAGAATAAAGCAAGCAGAACCTAAACCTCAGCTGCTTTCGTTTGAGTTCATGCCTGTTCTCCTAAACCTCCTCTCCTCTTTAGTACGACTATCAAGCCAGAGCCAAATGCATTCACAAAGTGTGGGCAAGTCTCCTCAAGACCATGGTTGTTGGTTCGGTTGGGTGTTTGGTTTTGGTTTCTTTTGGATTGATTTTTTTTTTTTGGTGGTTGTTGCTGTTGCTTTTTTTGGTTGGTTGTTTTTTTTTCAGTTTGGTTTTTGGTTTTTTGAGTGTTGGTTGGTTCGTTTGTGCTGGTTGAGATTTGCTCTTTCAGACGGGAGGGAGAAGTGCCAATACAATCAAAGGCTCCTCCAACACTAATGCATTCACTGGCAGTACATCGGATGGGTCCCTACCTGTGACTGCACGTTGGCTCCAACCTGGGCCCCTTGGTAAGAATCCCCATTGAGAGACTGCACGCTCATGAACAAATCTCCAGAGTTTGACATGTTAAAAGAACTGGAAGAACCTGGAAAGGAAAGAGTGAGGCACCTGAATCACAGAAAGGAAAAAGATCCACCCCATGACTCTCAGCCAAGAGGAAGGAACAACATGCAAAGCAACCACAAAAACAAAACAAAACACACAGTCAGGTTAGTAGTATGAAGAACAGAGCAAGCAAAAAAAAAAAAAAAAAAAAAAAAAGATGCACTCTTGAGGTTATTCAAAGCCACATGTTGTTATAGCTCAATGCCAAGAACATTCTTCAACAGCTCCTCAGCTGGAGGAAGGACTCTTCATGCTCTCGACCGAGACAAACAAAAGCCAGCCTGGAGGACCCAGACAGCCCTTTCCCTTCATTTCAGGGCATCAAAATCCTTCAGGCAGCTTTGAAAATCTTGGTTGTTGGAGGTGTCCACCCGGCAGACTGCACTGGAGAACAGCACTACCCAAACAAGCCTCGCTATGGAGAGCAGAAGCCTTGGTGCACACCACTGCTGTTTCCGAGGGGCTCGGATCAGAGTGGGTGAGTCTGCACCGGGCTGCTCTCTGCAGGGTGAGCACGTCCAGACACCATCCAGCTCCACGGCCGGAGCTCCTGCTGAGCCACACCGGGAGCTCTGCCAGGGAGCGGTGCGTGGGGTTTGCCTTCAGGACATGAGGACCCATCACTGCTGGGAACTGCAGTGCACCAGGAGTGAAGGCTTGTAAAAATGTGAAAGCAACTGGGCTAGGTTCCCAATACCCATCACGTCGGCAAGTGCCTTTCATCGTGATGGGCCATGAGAGAACGAAAGGGTGTCACAGCCCTCCTGGGCCAACTGCCCCAGAAGAATGAGCTCTATAAGCAAATTCCCCATCGCATGCACCAGTCGCCAACATTACGCTAAAAAATGATAACAGTGAGGACAACTGGGTGGGATCAGGGAAAAAAACAAAAATAAATGAAAAGAAAAAGAATAATTCCGCCTTTGCAGAAACAAGGCTTTCCGCTTCCAGCTTCAAGATATCTGAGCACCTCCTCAACTACTGAACGGGAGAAACAAACCCATCGTGTAACTGGAAGGCGGGCGAGGAGGGAAGGGGGTTAAAAATAAATAAAAAGGTTTTATGGGATTATTTCAGAACTTATCGTGCAGATCAGCGCGTTAAGTGTGAGACAGCTCAACGTGCAAGGTTTGGTTATAAACATGACGTTAGCCTTGGAAAGGAGAGACTTCAGGGGCCCAGGTCAGCTACGCTTTCAGCTCCAACCCCAAATACACTCTCATCATCTCCACTGCCACTTCCAACTTGGAAGACTGGCAACCACAGTCCTGGTGGAGTTGCCCAACTATGGCTCATGCGTACGCTCTGAGAAACGCCTTGCGATCTCCCTCCCTTGGCTGGAGAGGGAAGAAACACTCTGGACAGACCCCAGCTCTACGCTGGAGGTGGAACAAGAAGGCTCCTCTGCAGGAAGCCACCTCCAAGAAAGACGAAGGAGCAGGTGAGAGGTCTATGCTGAAGGCTTCATGTTCACTAAGCTCTCTGCAGCTCTCTGCAACTGGCTCTTTTGTCAGGCATTGGCAATTCTCAGTATTGAAGGAAAGCAGAAACATCACTGCTAGACACAACGCCCGAGACAGTCAAGAGACTCATCTCGAGCACAGTAAGTCTTGGATCAGGACCCCTCCCACCGGTGCCTGAGAGGAGCAGAGCCAGGAATAGCTCATTGTGCTCACTGTCAACCCTGCCCAACCTGTTCCGGAGAGCAATCCCACAGCGCTGCGTAACGTAACCGGGACTAGTCAGAAGGCAGCTGTAACCATCACCTCCTCTGCTCGGCTGGCAAAGGCCTCCTGTCACTTCCCGACCTTTCACGTTACTTGCTATTTTAAAGGCAAAAACCCTACGGAAATGAAGTGGCAGACTGAGGATAGCCCACCCTGACACCGCTCAACTTTAAGCACGAAGATGGGCACATTTCACACACACGGAGGTGCTTCCTGTTGGGTTTTCTGAGCGGTCGCTTTGACCACCGGCATAAAAGGATGGGGCAGTAACGTGGTTTCGTACTCCTGCAGCGGCTGAGAACCAAAGGGCTTTGCAGCTACCGCTCAGAAGCGGCGGAGAATATCTTCCTGTGAGCAGAAACCTTTGAGATCAGACGAACGATCAGCGGCAGAGCTGGGAAGGACTCGGGAATCCCTGAGCACCTGACAGGACACCACTACCGCTCTGACCCCAGCAGAGCAACATTTCATTCCACCTTGCCCTACCAAAAGAAAATGATAACAATAATAACAAATAAAAATGCCATAAACTTAACTGATATTTTATTGAAACTTAACAAACCTGGCCATAAAATCGAGACTGGGAGGGAGGAAATAAAAATAAACAAACAGCCACAAACTCTAGTTCTGAAGAGCATCGGTGTCTTGGAAATCATGAGGAGCGCTGGAGATGTCACTTACAAGATATACACTGCTATTGGCACAGGGTATTTTTACAATATATGTGCATATCTAAACGGTAAATATGTCTTGCCGCTGATGTGGATGCAAAGATAAATATGCGCATACCAATGGCGCCGCATGTATGGATGCATTTGTATCAGAGGCGTAATTGCAGAGAGCCCTTTGCGACGCTGCTCTGCTGCTTCAGCACTCCGCTGTCTACGTACTAGCTGCCTATGAAAATTATGATGGCCCAAAGTCTCAGAGACACGGCTAAGAGGGGCTGATGCACGGGGATGGGAGAGGGTGCAGGAACGTGAAGTGCCCTGAAAATTAAGACTCTGGTATCCTCGATGGAGGTAAGATCCAGGAATACAAGTCAAATCCTTCCACTAGAGGAGGATCCACCATAAATCTAATCTGTCCCTCTGAAATGCTCCACTGTGAAGACACCGAAGGGTTTCAGTGGTCATGATTTGATCTGGGGCTCCTCAAGAACTGAGAGGTAACAACTGTCTTTGAGCCTGTGAATCCAGGAGGGAAGGGCTCTTATCTTGGCATGGAAGTCCCTTGATGTTATTGTGTGTAGACAAAAAAAAACAACAAACCAAACCCCCCAAAAAACCACCAGGAAAAACCAGTACTTTTCATGACTTGTAGCAGTGTGAAAGAGTGGTTCATCTTCTGCACCCAGACATCTTATCAAACCCAAGATCTATCACTGCTATTCCTTTGTGTTGAGTTTCTACCAGGGCAAACAGCAGCTTCAGAAAGAGCGGTGGAAAAGTTTAAACAAGCTATGGTACTCGGACCTTGCCTCTGGGTGAAAGCCTACATCAAAACAATGCCTGAAAAGAGATCTCTTCCACCCCTAGTATGTCTGATGAGCAAAACCCACTTCAAGTTTGCCTCCAATTCAAAAATCCTCACAAGTTTGACTGCTGGTATTTCTTGCACCACTTCTCCAGCTCTTCAGAGTGCTGCTTCTCCAGCTTCTCCAGTAACTTCTCTAATGTTTTGACAGTCTCCACTTCCACCTCACATTTTCCAGGACCTCTAACAAGTGCTTTTCTCTAACGTATCTGACAATTCAAACTGCATCAAGAATAAACAAACACGGTAACGACGTTCATTGGAGCTGAAATCAAGCCATCCTCATCTGCTGCCTCATACCACCTACCATTAATGACACAGAGATCCAGCACACTGAACCACTGAAGTCAACTCTGGTCATGTACATAAGACTCCTAGCTGAAATCGAAGGCAATAGATTGAGAGCACAGAATTTACCTCCCCCTCTAACTTCTCCTTGTGTTTCTACCAGGTCAAAGATGAGGGAAGAACTTGATGGACCATGTAGCTACTCAGCTGGACAAAGCCTCCGAGTTTGATAGCAGGTCTAAAAGCCTGGGATGACCCAGCAGGACATCTCTTTCACTTGCCAACCAACACTCGAGACAGCGAGACCATGATCAGAGTAGCCCCTCTGCTGAAGCAGGATCCTCTCCAGTGCAGCACTCTGGATAAGTGATTGCCACAAATGGAGGAAGGCAGAGAAGATACAGAATCAGGCCTGTGCCTGGAAGTGCATCTCCAGACAGCACAATCCCCTCCATCAGTAGCTTAGCAAGATGTTTTTTACAAAACAAAAGGGTGAGCAGGAGAAAAAAAACAGCTCAGGACAATTTTGGCTGCTCTGCATGGAAGATTTCACTGGATGTCATCACCTGTGTGTGGCCCTTGAGGACTCTGGTTGGCAAAAGGGTCTGTCCACATAAAATAGCTTTCATTTGCCATGTGGTTTTTGTGCTGAGATTGTCCAGGCAATCAAAGTGAGGATGGGGAGTTGTTAGCCCAAATGAGCCAGACATCTCAGCTTATTTGAACATCTGGCTGATAAAGCCCCACTGTGCGTATTCAGGATGAGAAGGTGTTTGACATTCAGGCCTGGGTGACCGAGGATGGGGGACCTTGCTTTGAACGTGCCAGATGGCTAGACAGATGCAATCCTTGCCCTTGTCAATGTGTGGCCAATCTCTTTGACTAACTGTAGCCATTCACCGATCTCCAGTAACATGGGCATCAATGCAGAGAACAGATGGGTCTGCGTAGCCACAGCAGAAATGAATTTAGCTTCTGTCCCAGGTCCCATTGCATCCAGTTCCACCTCTTCTTCCAACATCATGACCCTCCAGGGACTACACTGCTGGTTGTTTCTTTCTCACGACCTGTCCTCTGCCTATTCTCTTTCTTTCCATGTGCCCTACAATGCATTTAACCCAAAAGGTCCTATGAATTCCCAGAAAAGCAAGTCTTTGTTCAAGCTCCTTCCTCGCCAAAGTCTCAGCCAATGATCCGAAAACAAAAAAAGTCCATGGTGTAAAGGAAAAGGCATCATCCATCTTAGTTCTTCACCTCTTCATCTGCTTTGAGATTCCTCCCAGGGCAATTTTAGCACACCCTGATGGCTCATGGCCCTTGACACCATCCTCCAAACCTTTCACAGATAGGTATTTCAGACTTAGTGTGTACAGTTGTGCTTCTTGCTGCTAGCCACCTCCAGGACAACATGAAGCGTGGTAGGTCACGCAACTTCAGATGTCCTCAGGACGTGCCTTTGCCCCACAATGTGACAATGCAGGGATGCTTGACTGAGCTCAGCTGGGGAGATCTCAACCAGGGATGCCACTGTTGGAGATAAAATCCTGAGGCCCTTCCAGTTGTCTTCTAAGGAGAGGACAGCGGCTTCCCCGCTGCTCTGCCACCGCTGCAGCATACAGAGAGGGTGGTGGGATCTGGGCCAGGTTAGAAACACTTTGCTTC
Organism: Aramus guarauna; assembly: GCA_013400195.1. Classification (NCBI taxonomy): domain Eukaryota; kingdom Metazoa; phylum Chordata; class Aves; order Gruiformes; family Aramidae; genus Aramus; species Aramus guarauna. The sequence continues at coordinate 391,043 of VXBL01002392.1, read as the reverse complement.
TAGCGGAAGGATCTCCATGGCCCCGCGAGCTCCCCTTGCATTGACACGCTGCTTTAGCACCGCCGTCACATTAGGCACGTGAAAAGAGGTCGATGTTTCTGGAGTGCAGACAAGTGAGTCAGAAAGAGGACCCAGGAGCTCAAGTCTCACACGTTAATAACAAGACTGTTTGTCCTTCCTTGAAAGCGTAGTGTTACCCAGGGATTATCTTAGCTGTTTACTGCAGGGTACTGGCCAATTTATCTTTGAAACAGCCGTGTTACTGCCTGTGGGGAAGGCGAAGAAGCAGCTTCGCACCAGAGCACGATTTAACTGGGCAGGCACTGGGGAAATGCCTATTCCACTACATGTGGGCCAGATCCAAACCTGTTTAAGCAGTCTGAAACTCTTCCCTTGCTATTCCAGACCTTTGGATCTGACTGCAGTTGAAGAAAGAGGAAAAGATGGAAAGCTGCGTCTCTTCGTTCTAAGCTGATGTGGACTGCAGGACAGCATCACAGGCAGTAGGCACCTCCCTCAACAAAGGCAATTCTGCTCTCTATCCTCCAGCCTTTTCTAACGGGGGTTTTAATGTCAAGAGACTCCACCTGACCAAGTATTTTGAGTGAGCTGTTTGGAAAGGATGACATTTTTAAAACTGCAGCTAAATCTTCAGCAGTTAAAACAACGGAAGGAAAAGAAGGAGGTGGGGGGGAACCAAACAAAAAGAAAAGAATCAAGCAAAATTCCTGCAAACCATCTGTCCCTGCAGAACTCTGCCGTGTCCACCTGAGCCTTCTGAGCACCTCAGCCGAGCCGGAGCAGGCGACACAGCTCGCTCACCCTGGGCGAGGAGGAGGTGGGAGAGATGTCTCCCTGCAGCATCTCTGCTCTGGATGGCTCTGGGGGCAGACCCCTAGCAAGTACCACGTCCCCTGGAAATTAAGGGGTTGTGCGTACAGAGTTCTCTCTGCTGCCCAACTGAACAAGCCTTTTACCACTTGCTTCTGCGAAAGCCACTCACGCGAGTCCCTGAAAGGTGTGGACGAGGTCCCCAGCGCAGAGCGATCAAGCACCGCTTGCCACTTTAGCTCGTGGGTAAGGGATTGCCTTTCCTCTCCCGTTGGGGAGGTGGTTTGGGAGATCAGCGGGAGACTCTCACCGCTGGTTTCTCCCTTTGTTTGACCCCTGGCTCTGCCTTCTCCACCTCCCACCCAAACCCTCCAGATCTGGGGGTGATTCTGGGCTGTGATTCCTCTGATACCCATTCCAGGCTGGATTGGGCTCACTGCAGAAGCACATCCCGATAGTGACCAGCATGGGGTACCACCGGTCTTCTATTTAACATCCAGCTCCTCCTGCTGCCCACCATCCCCTTTGTTCCCATATCATTTCCTTCCTCTTAGCAGCCCACCTGATAACAGCACGCATCATGCCCCAGTGAAAGGCTACCAGGGGCAGACACCGAGCTCAAAGGCACAAGAGTGGCACATTCCCACTCTCCCTCCCACCCCTAAAAAGAAAACAGGCACATAGATGTTTGCATGGACAACAAAGTACGTGGCACCCATGAAGTTAACTTTTTTTTTTCCCCCTCCTCTTTTTAAACAAATCCCAGTTTTCCATCACTTTTGGGACCGGTGCACAACCAACCCGGGATCATTTTCGGGTCGGCCGTCCTCATGGCAGGTACCACGCATGAACTAAGCATCGTTCTCTAGCGGAGGAGTTGAAATCTGGGCAAAGTGCTCTGTGCCTTTGACCCTCAAAACAAACAAATGGAAACCACAGCAAATGGGCAGGAAAGGGGGAAAGGGAAGGGAACGACCCATGGATTTCCCTGGATCGCGCTGACACAAAGGGAAAATAAACTTCACACGGGCAACACTCTTGCAGGTGATCCAGACACTGTCATGTAAGCAATCAAAGGTAACCACAACAGAAAGAAAATCAAAGGATAAAAATCTACCCAAACCAACCCCCAAAATGGCATGAGTTAGGGCATCCCAGAAACACTGGGGTTTATCCATTAAGGCCACCCATGCTTTCAGCCCCAGTGAAATAAAATCATTATGCAACGAGATTTTGGTATTTTTTTTCTCCCTCCAAAGTGCAAGCAATCCCAGCAATCTTTTTTTGGATCATTTTTCTGGTTTTGTGTTTACCATCCATGCATATAACACCCAAAGCGGCACCATCAGTCTGATCACATTGCTTTTCCAACAAAAAACAGAACAGGGAAGGGGGGAAAAAAAAAGGAGAAAAGAGGCGGGGGGGGGAAGAAAAGAAAATAAAATACCTCCCACAAAGCAAACCCAAACCCACCTCTTTTTTTTTTTTTTTTTGTTTAAAGACCACAAAAGCGAGCCAACCAAAACCAGAAAATAAAAATTGAAATAACCAAAAGGAGAAAACAAGAGAGAGATTGGGGGGGAGGGAGACGGGGACGGAAACAAACAAAAAATCGAACACTAATGACCCAAAATAAAAAAAAAACAAACAAAAACTAACCAGCTGAATTGGGAGTTGAGGGTGAGTTAGCCTGGCTTCCATGGGCTGACACATTGGTAGCCGTGACAGCCGTTTTGGCAGCATAAATATTGGCTTCCTCTTGAAATTTACCTATGTTCTTCTTGTACCGGATTCTCTTATTTCCAAACCAGTTTGATACCTAGAGCGAGTTTAAGAGAAGACAAAGACGTTAACGTTTCAGGTCTGGCGAGTGCGGCTGGGGGAGGAAGGAGGATTAGTTCAGGTTAAGCAGTGCATATTCTTTTTCCACCCCCCATTTTGCTAGCCGTGGAAGGAAGCACCTTCTACCCACACGTACCACACCAAGGCCAGGAAAGGTGGTGGGACCTCCTTGGGAGGGCTGGGGTTGTGTGGATGTGCTTGGTTCCTCTACGGATGGGACATCCACTAAGAGGATGATCCACTGGAACTGCTAGACCCACCCCAGGAAAATATCAGATAGGATTAAAAAAACTTGAGGAAGTCAAATGACCCTGAAATTGCACAATCTGAAAATGAGTATGTGTCATTTTGGAACTTTTTCTTTGCCTCCTCCTCTGTCTCCCTTTGACAGGGACAGATGCCCTGATTCCCAGATGCCACTTCTCCTCCCTTTGGAGAAGCCAGTGTGGCTTTCAGGGAAAACACCCAACAAATTTACTTGGGCCTGGCCGACACACAAAACTGCCTTGAGATCACTGAAGCTCTGCTTTTGATCCACCTGAGCAAAATCAGTGCAAAAGGCCAGAAGCGGATGCTCTCCATCCAGCATTGCTTAATTTACCATGAGCCGCTACGTAAGCCGGGAGCTTCAGGGCAAGGCTGGACAGGCAGCACGGGGCTCGTCGTAAGACCTAACTTTGGTCCCAGGATGTCCTTTGGAAAGGGGAAGGAGATGTTTCCATCGCGTTTGCCCAGAGACCACTATGGGTCTGTTGTGGCTAAAAGTGTGCTGAATGAGGCTAGTGGATTTATTTAACAAAAAAAAAAAAAAAAAAAGAAAAAGAAGAAATCATAGGTGTGGTTGAAAATGATGGGCCGGATCTGAAGGCAGAAGGAAGCGGTGCAGCTCTGCTCATTGCAGTCCTGGAGAAAGCTGTTTCCCTGTGCCTGCAGCAGCGCAATGCAGGCACCTCAGAAAGCCCCAAGGAGAGGACTGAGCAGGTGGTCCTCACGCACTGTCAGGGTGACGGCCTTGCATCAGTAGTGTGAATGCTTGCGGGAAACTCTAAGGTCTGTGAAATCAGGCTGTGGTATCCGGCCAGAACTGCTTCCCAGGGAAAATGTCAGGGTACCTCCCAAACCACCCTGAACTCAGCATTCCCAAAATCCCGCTCAGTACCCTGCTGATGATAGCATTCTTCACTTGTGGGCGCTATGTCGCAGCAAACAGTTTCAGAGAAGGCACGGGAAATATCCAGCCTAGAGTTTGGGAAGCAGCTCTCAGCTTCTTCTTTGACAACGCTGAACACGGAGAATTAGGGGAATGTTTTCCTATGTGCAGGTCTCTAAGCAGAAGACAACTTCCAGCTGTTACTGACCTTGTATGAGAAAGCTCATCAGGATGAAGAGGATGGGCAAATGCCAGAGGATGCTGTAACTCTCCCACAGGAGCTCCGACACTCCTAGGACTGCTTGGAGCTGCAATCTTGAGCTAGCAGATCAACCTCTCTGGTGGGACTCCAAGGACATTCTCCCTTCGCTTGCTGGTGAGCAAGTACATCAGTGCTCCCCCTTCCAAATGGACTGCCCAAGCACCGAGACACAAAAGACAATACTGGATGTTCATCTTGGGAAGCTCATCATTTTTTCTTCGTCTTTAGGGAAATTGTTTTGGCTTGGGTGTTGATAACTGAAACCCATATGCTGTTATTCCTGTGATGCTTTCTATCTGCAGTGCTCCTAGAGCACTCAGCACCTTCTACACAGAAGTGGCTTCATCCGCCAATTTACCTGCTACTGAACTGCACGTATCCAATCCTACGCTGCTGCAGAGCAGGAGAAAGAAAATACAACCCGCAGAGACTCCGGGGAGGCAGAAGGTGGTAACTCAGATCAGCACCCAACCCAGATCTGGGAGGGAGCATTTCGATGGCACGGGGAGCAGGTGCTGTTTGTGAGGAGCTCCATTCCACTTCTTGGGCCAGCTTTCTCCTTGATGACCATGTGCTCTTTCGTGATCTTCCCACTTGGCTATCTTTCTACAAATCTTCAAATGCTGGAGCCGGTGGGTGAACTCTGAGGGCCACAGGGAAGGAAGTCGGGATAAACAGCCACCACAACCCATCTTCAACTTAAAACGTGTGAAGCAAAGAACCTGCCTACCCCGGCCAGCCTTTGAGTTCAGAGGAGCTCTGCTCATGACTTGCACAGCAGACTCATGCTGTCCCGTGTTCCCACTTAGCCTCAGCAACAACAGAGACTTGGATCTGTATTTGTTTCTGCCTTCTTTGGACGAAGAGGAGAGGGAGATCCTGGAGACAGGCACAATGCAGCCTTGACACAGCACGGTCAAAAAAATATCTGAAGTGCTGCATTTCTCCTGGGCATTTTCTCTTTGTGCGGAAGAAGTTGTAAGTGCGAACAGATGAATTAGAAGTGAGATGGGAAGCATCAGGACAGCTGTAGTTTTACTTAAACCAATATGTGCCGTCTCTCGTAGGTGACTGGGCAGAATCAACGTTTGGGTCTTCCCACCCAGGGGATGCAATCGGAGTCGCTCAGCAGGCATTCAACACGGTGACGACACCTACCCTTGGATGCTGTTGCTCCTGCTGAAGGCAGACACGCTCTCACAAGGACACCAGATGCTACCGCTGTCTTCAGTTTACTCAAGCGACGAACAGGCATGTGCCTGGGGCTGGGAAGCGGCCCAAGATGGGGAAGGCAAAGGGAGCCTAGAGGGAGCACTAAGCTCACACGAGGACAAGATTACCAGAGGCCTCATAGATTGGCTTTCAATCACGCAGCTTGCTCCAAAAAGAGAGGAAATAAAGAAGGGCAGGCCTGAGCAATGTATGGTTGAACACTTCAAGGACTGCCTGCATTCCTCGCAAATCCCAGCAGCTCCCAGGTGAAAGCTACAGACTCCAGGAACTACATGGCTACCTTGAACGTATGGAAATAATTCAATTTGTCTTTACTGAACACCTTTCTTTGAGGGATAAGCAAGTCATGTTCCGCAGCGCAAGAGTAATGACAGAGAGAAACGACCCTGAGAAAGCCCACCCTCCTTGAGCACAAACTATAACCATTAGCCCATCTGAACCAAACCCTTCCCACCAGGACCTCGTCCATTCTACCATATCGAGCAAAATCTGCGCAACTCTTCCTACTGCCTTCGAATAACTTGGCTTCAAGAATGGACTTTCAGCACAAACGAGCTCTTCTCGCAAGCCAGCTCAGCATTGATTCCCTGAGGAGAAGACTTTGCCTCTGTGGGTCACGCCACATCATTTCTGTGCTGTTAACACTGTGGCTGCACACACAGTCATCGCTCCGTGAAGTCTTCATCCCTTCCAAATCCTCTCCCAAACTCTCCTTTCCCATCCATGCCTTCAGCCTGCAAGTCTGCCGTCTGCTCTCCCACGCACTTACACTAACTTGCGCTAAACTCATTTAGCAATTAAATGCTCAACATTGGGACGTGGCTGACTTGACTGAGGTCCGGAGTGGCCTTCACCACACCAAGGTTTCCCGTTAGCAGTAGCTGTCTTTGCTGTATTTCTGGGCTCTCTCACCTGTGAGACTGTGATGCCGCATTTCTTGGCTAGCTCTTCTTTGGCTTCCTCACTGGGGTAAGGGTTGCTGAGATGGGAATAGAAATACTCGTTCAGGATTTCCGTAGCCTGCTTGTTGAAGTTTCGTCTCTTCCGCCTTAGCACGAAGAAAGAGGGGGAAACAGAACGAAAAGGAAAAGCAATCAGTGCCAGGGATCCAGGAACGGGAATGGAATTTCAGATACTCTGACTTTCCCCACTTCCCTCCCTCCTTCCCCTGCTCCTGGGAGCATGGAGTGCGACAGATTCATGCCTAGGAAGGTTCTGATCCGCACCTTGCTGAGACTCCTCTCTCAGCACCTTCCAAAGCAAGTTAATTCTCTTCAAATTATCACCGTATCCTCCTGCTCACAGAAGATTCTTAAAACTGGCAGCCACCTCCTCCACCCGGGAAGGTGACTCCCGGCACCTGGCTGTCCTGGCCAAAGACATGACTGCTGTTCCCTGCAAAGCCCCGTGCTGAGAGAGCAGCGATGGATATGTCCTTGGGGAAGCTTGTTCCATTTACAGCTGGGCACCGTCTGCTACCTCCTCCCTCGTGCCCCCAGTGTAGCCACCTCTCCTCCCCATCCCAAGCCACAGCCTGCACGTAACCAGCTTGGGGAGTGAAGTAATTCTACAGCACGCTGAAAATCTGGGACAATGGAAACAGAAGGAAAAGAGTAGGAACCTAGAGGGGACAGGACAGGCTGGAGGATTAGATTTCATCCCCAGCTGTAGTGCACATTTTCATCGCAGAGGTTTGTTGGAATACGCCACAGAATTTCCTTCTGCCACAGCAAAGCCAGCAATGTGCAAGTCTCAAGGTACAGCTGGGAGCCTCCCCGAGCAGAGGCTGGATGTCTGGAACTGCTGTCCTCTCCCTTGCTGAGCCACAGACAGCTAAAGGGAAGGAAGGCAAACAGCCCCTGCAGCTCAAGACCAAGGGACACTGCCCTTCAGGTGGACCTGGGTTCACTCCAGAACCTCCGACCACCTCTCCCAGGCCTGAACAATACTGCATGGTGGGCGAGGAGAAAGGTTTGGGAGAGTGAACTTACCGCGCATCCAGAAATCGGGAGCGCAAGATCATGACGGCTTCACACGTGCTTTGCTTCAACTGCATTTGGATGGAGCTGAACTTGCGGTGGATGATGCTCACCATCCGCTCTATCTCCTTCGGCGAGATAGGTCGGGTCCGGCTCTGCTCACGCAGCAGGTTCATCACGTGGGTGGTGAATTCGTTGCATGCCTGGGATGGCAAGAAAAGCAAAAGAAACCCCAGGATCGGAAGGTCATTCGACGGCGTCAAAGGACAGTACAGAGTCAACACTGCTAAGGAAGGAGATGAGAGGGGAGGCCTTGATGGCTGGGGATTTTTAGGGCAGACCCAGAGCAAGAGCATGCTGGCTCTCAGGGGAGAGAGAAATTTCTCTCGTCTGCCAAGCAGAGCGCATGAGAGACTCCCAACAGTCACGCTGAGAAGTGCAGGAGCCAATTTCTTTGCTCTCAGGGATCATGGATGGAGCTGGGGCAGGTGAAGCCCTAGGGCTCATGTAAAGCACGAAGAAGTCCCAGCAACTGTTTTTCTGGCTGGGACTGGAGGAGCTATATACATATAGATATCTGAGGAGGACCATGAAGCTTTTGAGCTTCTGTCCCCCTCCCGCTGCCCCAGCTGGACCCCAGCACCACGTGTCCTGCAGAGTCCCTCGTGCTCCACAGGAGCAGCTTCCAGAGAGACACGGCCCTGCTCCGCGCTCGTAGCACATCGGATAAGAAGGAAATGACGATAATAATTAAAGCCTGAGTGAGGCAGGAGCCCTGACAAGTAAGGGCAAGCAGGTAATAATCCCAATTAGTCTGCTGCTGGTGCAGCACTGCCTGGCTGCTCCTGCTGTCCCCATGCCATGCTGTGAGGACAGGGTGGCACGAGGATTCCTGAGAAGGGAGGGATTTTGAGGCTGGGTGAAGGCTACTTCATTGCCCTCTCTTCCATCTCCATGAGAGCCTCACGGGCACAACAGGATCCTCCAATTCCCAGAACCAGTCTGGGATCCAAGCTCCAAGAACCAGGTTGAGAGCAGCGCTCGGACACTGATGGCTCAAGAAGCCTTCGGTGCTCCTGGGACACAGGCAGCTGCTCCGGGGACAGTGTCCCCAGCCGCCACCCCATGATGGGGAAAAAGCGGCTCGCAGGCGAAAGAAACACTGATTTTGTGGACTGACGACACGGCCTTGACTTACTGTCTCCCACCCCATCACTCCAAACTCCTCCAGCAGTTTCTCCCCCTCTAATCCTTGTCCCCAGGACCTGTCCACGACTGGTCCAGGAGGTGCTGAATCCCCACCCACGGCTCAGACCCAACAGGGAGATGTCCCCAAGGACAGCAGAGCCCCTCCAATTGCCCATCACCGGCTTCAGCTGACAGCTCCCGTCTCCCAGGGTGAGTGCTGGCTACGAGAGCTCTCAGCCGGGCGCCTCTTTGCTCCCAGACGCCCGAGCAATTTCAGCTCGTCTCCTCTTGGCGTGAAATAAAGAGCATTAAAGGCAAAATTGCCGGCGAGCGCCGTGCTGTCACAGCAGCAGCCAGACGCTGCGAGAAGCCAGGCGCTGAGCTCCCCCAGCCACCAAGAAGGGGACTGGAGAGAGGCAGAGACCCCCAACCCTGGTTTTGCAGGGCTGTGGGTGATGACACCGGAGACGCGGCACGGCACAGCCATTTGCAAAGCAATTCGGTGGCAAAACCAGCCCCGTCAGTGGGTCGTGAGAAGGAAAGCTGTGGTGACCCGTCTCACCCCTGGGGTGAAGGCTGCTCTCACCTGGCTGTTCCTTTGGGGAGCAAAAATGATGCAGAAACAAACCCAGAAAAACAAACAAAACCCCTGCCCAAGGGGAAGAAGGAGCAGAAGGTCCTTCCCTGAAGCCTGTCCCTGGCTGTGCCCTTGGAGAAGGGTCCTTGTTGGCTCTGTCTTTTGTGGGTCTCTCCTTGGGCTTGGGTGGCAGAGCACGTGGGGTGTCTCATGCCACACCACCCCACATTCATGGCTTGAGGGAGTGACAGGGACGGCTGAGGACAGCCACCGAAGGCCATCCTTCCAAATCTGGCCTTCCCGTTCCCTGCACCCTGCCACCCCTCCTCCCCCAGTGCTCTGCCAAAATGCCTTTCATGGCATGACCACGTTCGGCTTCTCCAACACCAGAGCCCTGCCTGGCCACCCTGACTCCAGCTCCAACCCCGGAGCGTGCATCTAAGGTAGCTTCACACCACCGCCGGGTATAGGTCTGAAGATGCCGCCCAGCAGCCTCAGCTTGGCCAACGTGGCACCTGAAGGGGCGAGACATCCCCCAGCCCCACCACACAACCAGTTAGCCGGGTAAAACGGGGGCCGGGCTGGCTCGCAGCCCCGTCACATCAGCATGAAACCCTGAAACCCTGCCTGGCCCCCAACCACGGACTCCATCCTGCACCCAAAAAAGAGGGACGCTTTCTTGCTTGCGCTCCATAAACCACAACCTCAGGGCAGAAACCACATTCATCACAAGGGCAAGCTGCGCGGTGGGGAGGAGAAGTCTGCAAAATATCTGGAAACGACTGAAGGAAACTGGTTTTGAGCGCTGGCCTGCAAAGCTTTTCATGCTGTTGTCAGCCTTACCAATAGCTGCATTCATGACCCACATAGTTTTTCTTTCTTTTTTGTTTGAGAATCATTTTCCTCAAGAAAAAAGCCTTTTTTTTTTTTTTTCCCCCTGGAAAAAGAACTTTTCAAGCAGAAAAAATATTCAAGGAAGATTTTGATTCAAGCCTTGCCTGGAAAACTGCCTGTACCTCGAAGAGGACTCCCCCATCATAGGGCCAATTTTTTGGCAAGATACTAGGGGACGAGCGAAAAGCGAAAATCAAAGGGATGACCCATGCCGAGCCTATTCTCGTGGCACATCCCAGCACACAAAACCAACCCTCCCAACCCTAAAAAAGCACGTTTTCACTCCAATACCCAGCAACAGTTTGCATTTGCCCGCACGCTCCTAACAATAGATGTCAGTAGCGATCCAGGCTGTGCACATCCACGCCGCGGTGCCGGCACCGGACGGCGGCTCTCCCAGTCGCTCCGGTTCCTGCTCCCGCCATCCCACGAGCATCACCCCTCCTCCGTCGCGAAGGAGCCTGTTACCTGCTCGTACTTCTCCAGCTCCGTGTGGTAGATCTGCCGGATCTGGGAGAGTTTGGCTCTGTAGTCGGAATGCTCCACTGAGTTGTCGGAGCCGGCTCCTCCCGATGCGGCGGCAGCGGCGGCGGCGGCGGCTGAGCCGCCTCCTTTTTCAGGGCCCGCTACCCCCTCGGCCAGGAGCATGTTGTCTAACCGCATCAGCTGGGGGTCCGTGGGCTCCTCTTCCTGCGCTCCCCGGATGCTCAGCACTGCAGGAGACACAAAGCGGGGAGGAAAGCTTCAGTTGTGCCCGGGGCTTAACTCGGCAAAGGGGATGCTCACCCAAAAGGGGATGCTCACCCGAAAGGGGATGCTCACCCGAAAGGGGATGCTCACCCAAAAGGGGATGCTCATCCCAGACTGGACTGGCAAGGCTCAGTCCCCATCAACAAGGCTTTTTCCTCCTTTCCCAAGGGGATCC
>VXBL01002392.1:358899-377358 GCA_013400195.1 Aramus guarauna | reverse complement strand
GTCCCAAAAAAAAAGAGAGGGGGAAAAGGAAAAAAAAAAAAAAAAAGAAAAAAAAAAAAGGGAAGAACAAAAAGAAAGATAGCGACTGGCAGCCGGGGGGAGGAAAATTCATGCAAGACTTTCTGTCCTTGGCCGCTTTCCTGCTGGCTCGGCAGCCCCCGGAGCCACGGCAAATGCCGCTAGAGGGTGCTCGGCCCTCGCCAAGGTCCCCCGCTGCCTCAAAATGCATTTTTAAATATAAATATAAATACGCACACATGAAAAAAAAAAAAAAAGTGTATATATATACATACATATGGATGTGCTTTAAAAGCAAAACCAAGCCACGCGCCTTGCCGCTGCTGCGAAACGCTGCCTGGCCGACTGCGGAGGGGAAGAGAGACGCGCGGCCGCCCCACGGCTCGCAGCCGTGGCAGGGTGACCGTCACCAACGCCAGCAGCGGGAGCAGCTGGGGACCGCCGAGCCACCAGCCTGCGGTCCGGTCATGGACGCCACCAGGGTCACGGAGACCGGTTCCAGCAGCTGGGAAATGGCTCCCAGCTCACACGCTCGCTCCTGTTTCCTCCTGAGCGAGGTATCACAGAGCCACCGCTCCGCACAGGACATCGTCCGAGTCCTGGGCTGGCCTCGGAGAATCTGTGAAGACACCTAGGACATCCACAAAGGAGGGTCCCAGGCTCTTCCTGGTCCTCCCCGCCACCATCCCCTCCCTTATTTACTTCATTTTCCCGGGAGCATTTTTCCAAAGGGACCTGAGGAGCCAGCTCAGCGCAGGAGCCGAGCACACAGCCACCTCCTCTTTTTCAAGGCCACCTCAAAACGCTTCAGATTTGCAACTCTTTGCTCTCCACCCCTTCCAAACCCTCCAGATCAGAGGTGCGCAGCCAACACAGGCAGCACAACATCATGAAAGGCAATCAAACGTGCTGCGGGTGATGGCAGCAGCTTAGCAGGAGACCGAGGCTCAGCAGCGACAGCAGAAAAGGATGCTCAAGCCTCCAAGCTCTTCCCCTCTCCTGTAAAAGGCAATTTATCCTACTGTGGTCGGTGTCCCCAAGCTGAGGAGATGTGGGAAGCAGGAGCCAGTCGCAGCCAGACTCCCAGCATGGGACATATCCATTCACGAGGGGATGTAGACTGTGGTGGTACAGCATTCCCCACCCTTTCTCATCCTCGCGTCTCCCCTTGGGTGCTGCTGCATGTGTGTGCACTCGTTCCAAGTTAGGTACCGGCCAGGACTTCTGGGGTGGAAGTTGAAGACCAAGCAGAAGACATTGGAGGAGACTACGGCCAAGGAGAAGACACAGGCGGAAATGAAGGCAAGGTGGAACAGTGGGAAAAGCCTCTCCAGGGATGCAATCGGGGTGTCTTGGAAGAAGATGCAGTGAACGACACGAAGCCAACCCAGGTTGTGATGACGAAAGAAGAGGTCCCCAGAGGCGGCGTGGTCGCCCGCGAGAGCTTTGCTGCACGGCACCAGCGTTCCTCGACTCTCCACTGACTTCAGCGGTCAAGGCACAAATTTGCTGTGACCGGCTGGTTAAGATCCCTTCCAACTACACGAGCCAGCAGCTCCTCTCCAGCTGTTTGCTGACACCACCAGCCAAGGGCTGGTCCCAGCGGCTGGACTTTCAAACAAACCCACCCTAAAAAGAAACCTGCTGCGTGGTTTTAATGAGTACACTGCCCTCCCGCCTGAGCTGGGCTTCTCGACGGGTTTTCTCGTGGTTCTTTCTGCCCATTCCCAACTTGCTGAATTGCCTTTCCAGGGGGACATTTTAAAGGAGAAGGAGATTTCAAGTAAATGATTGCAACTTATCGAAAATAATGTGCTACTTAGCATCGGAGACAAGCATCCTGGCAGGCAGAAATGGGAAGCAGTGCCGGAGCAGATGGGAGTAATTAGGTTGTGATTTTCAGAAGGGTTTTCTTTCCTGCCTCCACTGTGCCTAAGATGTACTGATGGGGGGAACAATCTACCCAAAAACAGAGTTTCAAGAGAGGTGGATAATTCCTCTGCCAGCCTGCGAGCTGGCCTATGGTGTGACCTTCCCACCATCTCTGGGGAAACCAGAGATGCCCAGAGCGGCAATGCCGCTGGTGGAGCGCTGCTGGCTGCTCTCGCTGTCCTCGCACGGGCATAAGCGAGGCGAGATGCCTTCTTCCCCACCAAAGCACTCATCTGCCACCAAAACACGGACACCTCGCCGGCACATCAGATGAATGAGGTCTTGCCCAAATCTTTTCCTGGCCCAGTGGGTGCCCCTGCAATGAAGCTCCTCCTTGGGAACCCCCAAACTCCTGCACAGACCCACGCGGCACACAGCCAGGCTTTGAAACGCACGTTGACTGTCAGCCCTCTTCCTACCTTTTGCAATCTAACCACCATCCACAACATTCACTTGGGCTCGTGGAGCCCCAGCTTCAGGACTCACACCAGCTCACCGGTTTTCTTTAAACGTATGTTTTTACACCTCCGGGTCTAAAACAACAACCAGCAAACGGAGATACAGATGCGATGCCAGCAAAAGCCCTTGCTAACAAAACCAGTAACTAATCACCTTATCTTAAGCCGATCTCAATATTCCCTGGAGCCTGAGTCTATGTTTGTGAATGCTGAAGATCAACAGCACCGAACTCGGTAGAAAAATATTCCCATCTGCCTCATATCTGAGGACAGTTACACATGAAGTGGCTCACGGCTGGCTGCATCCTCCTCGTACTCATCCGTGTAGTCACAACCAACTCAGGAGAGCTGGGCTTTGCTTCCTCGGCTGATCCACGACGCCATGGGTTTGAGCTGCTCTGCCCAAACTTTCTTTGTGCAGAAAAGCCCCCAGACCTCATGCACCTACCTAAACTCCTGGTTTTTTTTTCCTATGCAAGTATATTTGCAGCCTCCTTTCTTCTGCAACTGCAAACCCCAGACACAAAGGAAAACCCAGTGACTTGGATCTTCTCTTTAAACACAAAGTCACGTTCAAGACCCTACATTCCGATGGAATACATAAACTCTCAGAGCTTTGCGGAGGATGCTGAGCACCTCCGGCTGGGTCTTCACACTGCCCATTCAAGGGTCCGTGTGACAGACAGCGACGTAAATAAATGTCTTCTCGGCAAAGCCTACGGTGTCCACGCTAAATGGGTACCAACAATCTCGGTACCACTTCAGTGTCAAGTAATCACAGGGAGTTTTGAACCTGGGGTGGATATATTCACCATGTTTACATCAAGCCACTGAGAAAATCAACATCAAAACACAAATACCTATTTCCAACAGAAATGGAAGCTGGAATTTCCAAATACACAGACACACAGCCTTCCAGGAAGCAGGAATTAAGAGAAGTTGGGATTTTTCTTCTCTTACAATTGATATAAAAGTTCCCCTGCTCGCTCCAAGCTTTCCAAAACTTACAAATGGATGAACAGATTTTTGCTCAGATTTTCCAAAACAGGCTGCCGTGAGATGAGGCATGGAAAATTTCAGCTGGCAAAATGGCTTTTTGTGCACCTACTTATTTATTTATTTCCCAGAAAAAGGAGGAACATTGGGAAACCGACGGGCTGTTTCTGTCACCAATTTTCACAGTCTAAAGCCATAAACCAAACCAAAAATCCCAGCAACAAATCAAGAGAGAGGCTTGTACCCATAAGCCGCCCTGGACCCTCGCAAACCCACCTCATCTCCCAACACGGGAGTCTCCCTCAGGGTTGTTTGGAAACAAAGCACCTAAACAGTTTTGTGAGAGGTGCTTTGAAAGGTGGAGAAGCGTTCCTTTAGTCCATAAAGCACACAAAATTGTGTTAAGATACATACTCCCACAGAGATGGGAGCAAGTCACATCAGGTCAGAGTAACGGTCCATCTAGACCTGGAGGACAACTCCAACCATGGCCAACAAGACCTACTGGAGACCCAACCAAGGCCACGACCAACAGCAGAAGCACTGGATGCTCAGGGCAGTGGCACTTCCCCCAGAACCATCCCACCTACCACCAGTTTCGGGAGCTTGCATCACAACCTGAATTCAGATCAATCAAAAATGTTTCCTGAATCAAAAACGAAATCTTCTTCTCCCATTTCATGTTATTGCTTCCCCCCCCCCTTTTTTTTTTTACTCAAAATTTGGGTCAATTTTAAAACAACCAAACAGCTTTAAAAAACAGTGACTTCCCATCTTTCTGGGGTGGAAGAGTCCAAATTATTTGCTGAATGCAACCCAAATTAAAAAAAAAAATTCTCAATTACCCTCAAAGAGTAATTTTGGGATGTGGGGAATGGGAGAGGGGAATTTATCACATGCCAAAAAGTTTCTCAGCTCCCAGCAGCAGCTCTCCATCACTTCAGGAGATGCAGCTTGAATGTGCCACGGAAGCTGCAGAAGAGAGACACGTATTTCACAGCGCTGGCAAAGAGTCTGCACCAGTTTTCTCCTAACCCCATCCCAAATGCCAAACGGGTTGCCATAGCGAGCGAGGATCTGGCAGCAAAATGATCAAAAGGTCTGGAAAATTATCACTAACACATTGGGGTGGAAAAAAAAAAATCCCCCCTCCCCCCCAAACTGGAAAATTATCTAAAATAGCCCTTTCCAAAAAAATAAGACGCAATGTTGCAGTGATTACTGAAAACCAGATTCCCCGAGAAATGCGACTCCCCGGGAAGCTGAATGAACACAGATGAGCTTGTCTTTCCAGTCCCTCTCCACGTCTTGCTCCTGCCGACCGGTTTAGCTCATGGCTAGTCACTGAGCCAGGTACGGAAACTTTTGATGTCATCCCCGCACACCCAGTCATTGCTACATTGTGGTCGAAGCTGTGTGGCTCAAATTTAAATTTTTTCCGTCTTTCTCTTTACAGACCCAAGCTGTGTCTACCCATGGATGCCTCCCTGCAGGCTGGTGGTCAACTCCCATGGGCTTTGGCAGCAAAACTCCCAGCTGTAATTGTCACATCTGAAATTTGGGGGCACTCAGAAGCCAGAGCCCATTGAACCTCTCGCACCACGAGCAGATCGCTGAACAGAGGTGGTTTAGCGGCAGAAAGCAGGCTGGAAGTGCTGGTAAATGTTAAAAACAAGCCAACCAAAGCCAACCAACCCACCGGTGGACAAACAACCTCCTCCCCTCCCAGTTACAGCAGCTTCAGGCCCAACCTTGCCACGTCCCACCAAGCAGCAAACCCTCACAACTCCACCTAATTAAGCAAATCAACTTCACTGCCCTCTAATAACACTCTGCAAACAACCCATCACCCCAGAGCCAAACTCTGGGTGCGGAGGGATCAACCCTGCCTTATCGCCACTCTTCCCTTGGAAGAGCACGGATAAATTTTGGTGGCACGCAGGTCTGCTCCCCATCCTGCTGAACACCCCGCACAATCCCCAGGCCAGGCTCGCGGTCTGGCCACGAAGCAGGCTGATGTCGGGAAGCGATGCTGAAGCGGGCTGGAGCAATCCCACGCTCGGCTTATCTCACGCAGCAGTTCTCCCTTTCCTAAGCAGGGCAGGATTAGCAGGCTCGCATTACGGCTGCGAAGCGTAATCAATCCCTTATCTGCATAGGCAAACTCAGCACGTCTCAAATTCTCCCACCCCATCGACAGCACCGTAAGGGAGAGATTGTCCGCGGCCACCCAGTCTCCTCCATCCCACCCTCCTTCATCCCACCCTCCTCCATCTCACCCCAGTCCCTGCTGCGGGCAGGGGGATGGGGACCGGGACCGACGTCCAGCTGCTCGGAGCAGCGGCAGGAGATAAAGGAAAGCAGGGCAAGATTCAACGCTGCTCTGCTGCTGGCTCAGAGTTGAGCAGAAGATGTAACCCAGCTAATTGACCACGGGCTGGCCTGGCTCAGGGGAGCAGCATCTGCCGCAGAGAAAAGCCGGTAGCTGGAACGGTAAATTGGCATTACGGGCAGCGGAGGGGAGGAGGCTAAGACAAACACGCACACGTGCCCCTTCCCACACCCCTTAGAGCGCATTTGGGATTTTTTCCAACCCTAGATTGCGATATGGGGCAAAGGAATCAGATTTTGCTATTGCGACGAGAACAGGCGGTTAAACACAGGGCTCTGCCTCGGTCCCTGCAATGGCAGCACCTGGGACCTCACCTTCTGCTGGAGTTTAATGGGGCAGAGTCCTCCCTGCAGCACCAAGAGAGCAAGTTGTCACTGAGGACAGAGCAAGCCATCGTTCCCACCCCAGGAGACGGCTCGGACCTGGAGACACGTCCCAGCCCAAGAGCATGGAGTGAACGTGGGGCTCCCTAAGCCCTGCAGGAACACATCAGCGAACAAAAGACGGGATTGCTCCCAGGACAGGTCCAGCCATAACTCCCCCCCTCCCTTCTGAACGCCAGTTGGGCTGGGATCTGCCTCCTGCTCCGACTCGGTGCTTTGCATATGAATTCTCCTTGCTGAAAAGAAATGGGTCCTTTGAATGAACTGAATCTGCTAATGAGAAGCCAGGGCCTCCAGAGCCCCTCTGAGGACAAGGGTCCCGTTTGGACCGCCCCAGGCCAAGCCCTGAAACCTGTGAACAAACAAAGAGCGGTTTTCCCCAGAAGGAAGCTGCCTTTCCAGCCTGCTCCCCTCTCGGAAAGGTCATCTCCCCTGGACACACAGCGCCTGCGAACGGCTGCTGGATGCACAAAGCAATCCGGGCAGGAAAGTCATAGGTGAAAAGACCGTCAAGAGTCCAAGCTGGAAAGCTGCATTTCAGATTCCCTTCTCCTGCCATCCTTCAAAAAAGAAGACCTGTAGGACTCCACCCAAGGAAAAGCTCGCTTGGAGCTCATTAGATGACAATGTCGCACTCGAGTCTTGGGTTTGCTAAATAATTTGAAGGTACTCGCTGCCCATCTCACGGCCGAGAGCGATGGAGGCTCTGCCACTAAGTAGATGGATTTTGTGCAATATAGGAGAGATTTTCAGGTCTGAGAGCCAAGCCATCACGGGAAATCCACTGGTTTTGCCCTCCCTTTGTCTCTCACAAAGCAGGCAGCACAGAACCATGACAGACATCTACCAAAAGCTGGGGACAGACACGTAACGCCTCCCACTGTGAGCGTCCCGGGGCCACGTCCTCTTCCTCCACTGCCAAGGGACCTCCCGGCCTCCTGCTTACTGGTCCCTGCCCAGAACCACGTTCCCATTTCCAGCAGTGACCTCCTGCTGTGACCCAAGAGCCGAGCATGGCCCTTGTCACTCCTGCTGACTTGAAGGCAGCCTCATCCCTCGGTACTTGGAGAAGGTGGCTGCAGGAATATCCTTTTTTTTTTGGTGCATGCAGACAAGAGGGAAGCAGAAGAGAAGGAAGAAGCAACTATTAAGCAAGGACTCTCCACCCAGGGTGAAATCTCAGGGATGGGTTTTGCAGAAGGAAACCTACTGCCCTGGCAAAGGGGAGACTGCAGCCACTACCAAGTACAAGCATATCAGAAGCGCCTACCATCGGTGATCGTTGTCTCTGAGGGTCAGCCATGGGCCAGGGTCTCTGCCTCATGGAGGATGTTCACTGCTCTTCCCCAAGAGACAGGGGTCTTCCATTCCAGATGCATGAGAAACCATTCCTCCCCATGTCCACCTCTCCCCCAGCCATGGTACCAGGTGATTCAAAGCCTTCTCCATGAAAAATTTGAACTGAAAGGTTCCTTGGTCCTATCAGGATAGCTCAAGTCCAAAGCACCAGAAGCAACCATAACGAAAGGTATCAGAAATCCCACCCCAACTCCTGCAGCGTAGCCAGCATTTGGATGCAATGCATCAGTCACTGGACAACCTCGGGCACCTACTTTCAGCGGTGGCCTGTACTGAGACAGTATCAGGTCACCTAGATGACAGGATCAGAACCAGCCTCCCTGGGTGATGCGTGTCACGCCTGTGTGTTTTTGAAGAACCAGGGCTCTCCAAAACTAAAGGCTCCTCTAACTCCTTGCAGACTTGCCTTACACACAAGATCTTCTCTCTATGCCATACACAGATCACATCAAAGTCTACTTTGAGCGTTCCTCTTCCATTTGCTTCGTTTCCAAGCTCGTCCCACCCACGGCACCACAGAAAGGTCAAGTTTACCCAAGTCTAGGTGGTCCATCAAGCTCCCGTGGCTAAGACACGCTATCTAGAACCCAACTCTGCTGGGATTCAACAATCTCGGGCAAATAAACGAGCACATTTTTTGCATGATGCTCAGTTCCTCACACCGCCGTACCGACCTGCTGAGCCCGGCATCAAACCCGGTCCTCGAGCGCGCCAGACAAAGCCTGACTCTTTGAAAGGCAACAGCCGGTCGGCAGCATTTTAAGGCCAGAAAACAGCTCTGAACGTTCAGTTCCTTCTTTAAATAGAGGCCCCTTCTGTAAACGATCTGTTTGGACAGGAGGGAGAGTGCTGCAAGAGTCCAAGCGCTTGTGAAATAGGATCGGCTGCCTTCGCTCCCGCTCCATTCAAAACATGTGGGGGGGAAGAAAGAAACCCAAAACTGGCAAGGCGAGAGGGGAGGAACGAGCCCCTACACCTCCGCGCTGCTGGAAGGGTGCGAGACACCAGAGAAAATGGGGAAAAAATAATTAAAAAGGATCAATTAGTGGCATTTCTGTTTCGAAGGCGTCTGTGTGTGTTTAATTATATTCCATACAAGAGGTTGTTGACGCAGATTTCCGTGCTGCAGGGCGGTGGTGTAACGGGATCCGGCTCTGCCTTCTACCTCGGACAACCCCGCTCGGGGCTTTAGCACCAAGCCCACCCGTCCGCATGGTTCGGCAGCACCCTCAGGCAGAGAGGGGCTGACCCCCAGCCCCACGGCGCACTGGCCAGACAGACAGACACACGGCTCCCCCCTGCTCCTTCGAGAGAGGCCCCCCGCCATAAATAGAGAGGAGATTAAAAAGGGAGGGAGGGGGAAAAAAAAAAACAAAAAACAAACAACAAACCAAAAAAAAACCAAACCAAAAAAACCTTTGCCCGACTCCGGCTGCGTCCCAGATCAAAGATCATCTCCAGCGAGGCCATCTGGTCCTTGTAAATGTAAAACCAAATTGAAAGCCCTGCCCTCACCTCCTCCGACTCCCTCGGCAATATTGCTTTTACTGGCCGGGGACGGGGAAGGAGCTCGCAAAAGGCATCTGTATGTAATATAGAGCCCCCGTGCAGCTGGGCTATAGGTTTGCGACCCCCCTTTTTGTTAATCACGAAGCAGAGGTAAATGTTTTCTTTGGATCTTCAGGGGCCCTGTTATTCCCAGGGGCTCGGGGAAGAGCCCACGGCAGCAATCCTGAGATGAAGGAGAGCTGCTCTGCATCGCCATCGCTTCCCTCCGGCTCAGCACCAGGTTGTCGTCCCTATCTCGGTTTAGAAATGGACACGGCGAGAGGGGAAGATGCCCCCACCATCCCAGCAGTGTCCCCACCATCATGAAAGCCATGCAGCACCCTCCCTCCCCAGCCCAAGCAGGTTTCTCCTACCACCGCTCCCTGCCCGGGATGCAAAAGAGGACGCAGAGGCCAGCAAATAAACAGAGAGAAAGAGGAGGACTGAACCGAGCGCTTCCAAAGAGGGGATACAACGCATCTGAGCCAAAAACGACTTGCGAGAAGCCCCACCATTGCCAACCCAAATACTCCAGGCTCGACTTGAAAGGCAAGCGGGATCCGCTATCGAGAGGAGAAAGCTACACAGGAGACGTCGCAGGCAAAGAGGAGGCAGCTTGAGGAATTCCTACCCATCAAGCTTTATTGTGTTATTCCAACTAAGCAGAGACAAAAAGACAAATCTCAGCTCCCTACTTTCATTTATAATTGAACCCAGTCCAGAAGGATGGAGCAAGTACCATCTGTAATGCAGAGTGCATTAGCAGCCGGCAGAATGAAATATTCAAATTACTGTAGGCTACCTCGCATTTTAATGACAGGGTTACAAAAACCTGACTTGTAAGTGCAGATTGGACTGGAAGAACAGAAAGTTTGTTTTTCCAGCGCATGAATTAACCTAACAAAATGTTACTTTCAGGAAAAAAAAGCATTTGCATGGCTAATTCTGCAACATATCCCAACAGGCCCTCGAGAGAAAAAAAAAAAATAGTATTCCATTTAGCTATCCTAATTGATATATTGTCCAGGGAGATGAAAAAACTCGGGGAAAAAAAGGGCAAGCCTTTTTCCTTTTGGCTGAAGATACTAAATCTACAGGCACAAGCGTGCACGAACCTTACCGTCACGCCCAGGTCCCGTACCCAGGGATGTGCGGCAGCAGCTACGTGCATCCACGGGGTGCGTTGGTGCAATACTTGCCCGAGCCGTAGCCTTTCGACGCCGTGCACAATTTGAATATGCAAATCACCCCTTGATTTTCGTGCTTGTGCCTGCGCCGGGATCCATTCGTTTTGATATCGTTAATCAGGGCTGCCGAAAAGCCTGACACAGTAAGTGGCTGTAGCCCCTAGCAGTAGTCAAGATAGAGTGACAGGCTCCATTTAAGATGTCACAGCATATAATAAAGTGTAAAACTATACTTAAAATAAACGAGATAGAAACAATAAACTTGACTCCGGGTTTGAACTTTCTGGGAGAGCGGCAGAGAGATGCGAGCACACGCGTGTGCAAGCGGGCACGGGGCTGGGGTGGCTGGAGAGGAGGGTCCCCCCACCAGCCCACCACCCAGGTGAGAGCGAGGAAGGCTGTCTCCTGCGGCCTCCAAAGGAGTCGAGCTTCTCAGCAACCCTGCGATAACAACGTGGGACATCTCTGGAGCTTCTGGAGGTGGATGTTAAGGAGGGGGAGGAAGACCAGGAGCCATAACTGGGATTTGCCGGGGATTGATGGGATGGCTGGCCATGATGGGCGTTGCAATTCTGGCAAGAAGCCCACCGAGGGGGTTGAGCTTCGCTTCCAGCAGCGCAGCAGAGAAGATGAGATTTACCTACTGCAGGTGTCACCTCCTGGTGCCTGGATGGGGACAAACTGGTCCCAACCACCCTTCCTTCATGGGCGCCCTGGGAGCGTCACTGGCTCCTGGCCACGTTCCCGGGGTGTCCCTTCCCCTCCATGCCCAGGCAGTAGTGCCGGGATGGGATGGAGAGGCAGCGATGTCCTCAGCATCTCCAGCCTGGGCTTGGCCACCTGCCCCAGGACCAGGAGCCACAGCAGATACTGGAGCCCTTCCCTGGCAGGATCAGGCCCATGTAGCGTGCCGGGGGTGGGGCGGGGGCATACTAACAACTCCAAAAGCCCCATTTCGCTCCGCAAATCACCTCTCTGCACCCCAAAACCTCCTGCGCACCCGATGGCAGCTCTCCATGCTGAGACAAACCAGTCGCTCTCCCTCCTGCTAAGCAGTTAAATTAGAGAGAACTCAATTAATAACAGCTGAATATTCTGTCACATTTAGGAAGATGTATGGTAAGACAAGCGAGTTGTGATGTCTGTGACAGAAATGATAAAAGTTCTCCCGACACAGCCTGGCAGATACTTGGCTGGAGGAACCACTTGCTCTCATGGACTCCAACGTCAGCACAGAAACCAGGCCCAGCGCCGCCTTCAAAGGAGAGACGCTCCAAATTGCATGGGAGAACCATTGCCAAAATCGTTTGCAGGCAGCTCCCTCCCGCCCTCCTTCTGGGATCCATCTGAGATGCAGGGACGAGACCCTGGAGAAGACCTTGGCCAAGAGAGATCCAAGACAGCGCCTGCCAGCCACCACGTGGCAAGCACCACTCAGCAGAAGCTCAAACCGTGTCACCTAAAGGCCATCCCATGACACTCGTACCCCCCAGCCTGCCTCAGTTTACCCATCTGCGAAAGGGACGCTCATCACATCCCAAGCAACCCACCCCAGGGGGGCCGGGGCAGCGGCTTGCACGGCACCACGACTACGGGCAAGCGCCTGCCATCCGGTAAAACGTTCTCCATCTAATTTACGGATGCAGCATGTCCAGGGCACACAGGGGAGCAGTGCTCTCGAGGCCCCCTCCTCTTCTTCTGGGGGGGGGGGTTGTTTTTCACCGGTGTTGTTTGCGAACACAGTTTTGTTGCTAAGGAACTACCTTCATATTGCTCGGAGAGCAAAGACAAAGCAACCGTCAAAATAACACCGTATTTTGACAGTAGCCAGATCATAACCATAAATGATCCATTTTCCCCGCTCTCCTGTATCCTCATTAACGTAGTCTAAATGCCCTATATAACCCGTATATAACCCACCCCTATAGGTACACACGGAGAGCACGTGCAGACGCCGGGGACCCGCACCCCGTGTGCAGGGGATCTGTTGCATCCTTCATCCCCCGAGCGAAAGCTGAAGGAATCAGATGCGGGAAGAGGAGGGGGCTCCCCGGGGAGGCCCCACGGCTCCCTTCTAGGCAGGAAGATGGCACAAGGTCTTTAAGCAAGACATACATGAGAAAGAATGGAGGAGGTAAGACGTCCACAGCAGCTAGCTCTGCGTCTCGGTCCTGGTTTGGGGTGAAACGTAATTGTCTGTTGGCTTAGGGTTTGTTGGGTGGGTTGGGGTTGTTTGTTGGGAGAGTTTTTTAAGTCTCAGGGGAGAAAAAGTGGGGGAAAAAATAAAACCCATTCGCTGCTCAGTTTCCAAAGCACTCTGTGCCTCTTGTTGCTTTCAGGAGGGGGAGATTCTGCCACACGGGGAAGATCAGAGCCACCCTCACCATCACCTTGCCACAGATACATTCCCAAGCCAAGTCCCCAGGGTCCAGAAAAACAGTCAGCCAATGCATCCGCCTCCCCGGGCAAGAGGACATCTCTGCCTTTCCTGCCAGAGCATCTCTGGCCTCTCTTTCCTGATCCCACTGCAACTGGGAGGGCCCGGATGGGTCCCAGAAAAGATATGAAAAGCAACACATCCGCCCCCCCCAAAAAAGGCAGGACAGGGGTAAATGCACCTCTGAGGCAGGAGCAGCTGCAGGAAGATAGACCCGTCTTGTGCTGATCCGGGACCATCCAGGATGATGCACAAAGCTGAAAGGCTCGGTGGACGCGACGGAGCAGTAAGGTCAGCAGTGCCCTACTCGCACCAAAAAGCTGGAGGAAAGCAAACGTCCTGTTTGCAAACATCCCACGTGCCTGGAGATCAGGGCGTAAAGGAAGGGGGCAGAAAAGACACCGGGGCCGTGCCCACTAACAACCGGGAACGAAAACTGCTTCGCTGGAAAGCCTCGGTGTCACGGGAAGCGCCCCGAGCAGAGGCAGCGTGCTCCAGTCAGCTGCCAGCGAGACGAACGGAGCAGCGGGCGACCACCACGCAGGCAGGGACGCAGACCTCGGCACCCTGTACCCACACCCTGCTGCAAAAGCCCCCGCACCCCCAACCCCCGTGGCCACGGACCCGCTGCCGCCGATTTACGGGCAGAGGGAAAGGCAGGTAAAAGGCAAGGCTGAAACCGCAAGCCAAGGAAAACCAAAGGGACCCGCGCTTTTGCGGGAAAGGATGCCCGGAGTCACAGCACAACCGCGGCGGCTCTCACCACCCCGGCAGGACAGCAAACACGGCCCTGCTGTCCTTGAGCACGACCCACTCGTGGCAATCACCGGCCCGACAGAGAGCACGGACTCGCCGCCAGCGAGGGGTTGCATCGGTCGGCTTCACCCCCCTCGTCGTGCACTCGTGCAGACAGCAACGCCCGCAGCAGGGACCGAGGGGGCTTGGGAGAGCAGTGCCCTGCCTTGGATGCTTTTTTAGGGCAAATAAGGAAGAAAACTGAAGTCATGGGAAGCGATCCCACAATATCTGGGTTGCTTCCCCTGGGCCAGCTGGACCGCGGCTCTGGCTGATCCCTTGCCCAAGCGCAAGAAGCTTCTGCACGCACCCAAAACCCCAGCCCCGCACCGAACAGCCCGTCTCCCATAGAGCAGCAGCTTGCCACATGAGCTTTCCCTGCCAAAAACCCGAGCTCCACCCCACGGTAGGAGAAAACGGGAAGGACGAGAAGAGCTCTGCTGAAACTCACCAAGCCCCAAACAACATTTCTCCGCAGCAGAACAAAGCCCTTGGAAATCTCTTCTCCGCTCGTGTCCCCCGACCCACATGAAAGCGGCATTTTTCTGGGCTAATTACACAGGCTGCTCTGAGCCTCCTGGCAGAATACGAGCTGCAAAGGCAGACATCAAAGGGCTCCCAACTTTAAAATAAAGGGAGAGCAAAGACGGCACGGTTCGCAGGAGATCTCTCCCCGTTGCCTGCGCTGGCCGCCCGGGTTGAACGTTGGAGGTGACGCAGTTCACAAGACCCCCGGCAAGGAAAGCCAGGGGAAGGGGGGGCAGCTAGTTGCATGGCATGTTCCCAGCAGGCACAGGCGAGGAGCAGGGGGTTGGTCCGTGCAGGACCAACCATGGTCGCAGCAAAGCTTTCTGAAGCCTCCATCCACGGGAAGGACCAACTATGGAGCCTGTCTTTTAGCTGGGGTGGGCAAGCTGTGGGGCACTGGATGGAGTTGCCAAGGTCAAGTCGTGGGAGAGGATGAGACAGGAGTCACTGCCACAGTTAAGGCAGGGCTGGCTGCCATCACAGCTGGTCTGAGCACCAGCCCCGGGTGCTGCGTGCCTCAGTTTCCCCAGAGCTGAATGCACCTGGAGCTCCTGAGATGGGATTTTCCAAACAGATCCTCCACTCTAAAGAGCAACCTTCTAGAGGAAGCCTTGGTCCTGCTCAAGCAGAGTCACAGCCTGCACCTGCAGCTCCTGATGGACAGGAAACCTGAGCTCTGCTGCTTCCCGTTCATTTGGGAGAGAGAGAGAAGATGCCTTTGCTGTCTGCTCCAGGGAAGGGGCACCAGCCCCAAGCCACCAGCACCTCACAGCCACCCGTCCCCTGTCCTAGCCCAGAAAGCAGCAGAGTCTCCTGGCTTTCAACCGGACACCCTGACATGCCGGGCACGATTTGCATCGGAGATGACCGGGGAAGATGAAGCCATCCTACCAGCTCCTGCAGCCCCCACCATTCACCTTTTCCTTTGGGTTTCGTAAGGCCTTGCAGCATGGCCAGTACATGCTCCACAGAGCAACCAGCCCTCACTCCTTCTCGCTGATGAGCGCACAGAGGTACCTCCAAAACAGCAAGGCATGACCACAAATCCTATGGGTCTTCAGGCTCTGGTCCTTCCGCGGGCAGCAATTACCCAGGAGTGCTGCTGCGAGACATTTCTGCAGTGCCTTGGAAAAGGACAGGGGCAAGGAAGTCCACAGGGGACGCTCCAGAAGATCAGCGCATGTCACACGAGAGATGCCAACCGCGCTCCTGAACCCAGCCTGGTCCAGCCCTTGGTCCCCCCACCTCTCTCCCAGCCTTGGCTCTGGGGGCTCCGGGGGCAGGGAGGAGGGCTGGACCGCACCCCACTTCTTCCTAGGAGGAGAAGGAAGATGAAAGGAAGGATGAGGCTGGGACGGCCGAGCGTGGGATGCGAGGGGAAGGTGTCAATTAAAGCAATGAGTCCCTCCACATCCTCGCGCCTGACAGCCGGGCTGAGCAGAGCTGACAGCCGGAGCGCCGGCTGGCTTCCCCGTCTTGCTTGTCGGAGCGCGCTTCCCCCCGCGCACCCCCGGCTCCCAACCGGCAAAGCCAGGGCACGCGGACACCAGCAGCAGCGTGGTGTCCCTTTCCCTGCCCCCAGAGATGCTCCTAATAATGGGAATTATCATGATTTGGGGCTTAAGCAGGCCAGGGCCAGCCCGGAGGCGGATGGCAGCGAAGCGGTTGGAGCCGGGTGGGAAGGCAGAGAGAGGTGCCGGATCGCAATGAAATAACTAATGAGCGCTGCGAGGTCTCGGCCCCCACGCAGGACGGCATCACCCGGGTGCCGGGATGCAGGGAAGGTGGCAATCCAGCGGACCGGCTTGCAACTCGTGCCCCAAAGCCCCCCCCCAGGCAGCCAACCTGCATCCTCGCTCCCCCTCGCCTCCTCCCGGGAATCGCATCCCGGGAGCCCCTGCTTCAACCCCCTGCCTGCCCTCCCCGCGGGCTCAATCCGATTACTGCTGATACACATCTCCTCCTGGGCTCCAAAACACGCTCTTCCCAGCTGAAGGATTCGCGCGGACACGGAAAACTTGTCCTGATTGCGGCGTTAATGGTCGTGTGGCCCATGTCATCACCGAAATGGCCTTAGGGGGAGAGTTGATGGGTCTCTGAAGTCATCAGGACTACCCCACCTCATCTTGCTCCCCTTATTAAAACCATTCATCCTGGGAGCTAAATGAATATGTTTCATCTTCAAATGCTGAGACACAACAGCAAGCAGGCAGAGATCTAATAGAACAATACCCATCTAATCATGCCGATTTTTCTCTCCCCATCCTGCCTTCATATTACACGCGCGGCCACGAGACCCAGCCGGGGCCGCGGGCAATGGCTGAGGACGGGGCACGGCCCGCTCCCGGCTTCGCTGCCGCACCTCGTCCCCCCGCCCCATGCCGGGGTCGTCCTCCCTCTGCTGTGGTGGAAAAAGCCCCAGGACTTTTAAAACTAATAAGCCCGACAGATACCGAGCCTAACAAGTCCGAGGAAAGCAGGGCAGGCCCTCCACCACCGGCAGACCCCTGCTTCCCACGGGAATGCTGCACGCCGTACTGGCCGTGAATCATTTTGGTGCTCCTTCCCGCACCCACCGCAGGTTTTCCCGGCTCCCGTTCCCTTAGATACAGAGTTGTTTTTTTTTTTTTTTCCCCCCTCTTGTTTGCTAAAGCCCCTTTTTTTTTTTTTTTGCATGCGTGACGTCGGGGGAAACATAACAATTTTGTGTGTCTCGCATGTTAAAGGCTCTCCCGCAAGGTCCCTGGCTGGGGACGGGTGGGAGCACTGGGAAGGGCTGGGGATGGGAGAGGTGGTTAATCCATCGCATCTTTCAAGAGCCTGCCGGAGACGCCGCTGGCCTCCCCTTCCTAACCAGGGTTTGCACAGCAAATGCCCGCTCTATCTAATTATTAACGATAATAACGGCGCCTGGCTCGCTGGATGCCATCTGGAGCCCTGCCACGCGTGCCCGCCGGCCCCGGGAGGGTCGGGAAGGGGGTGACCCCACGGGGTGAGGGCCGGGGGCCGGCCGGGCGGTGGGTACCAGCTCGGGATCGCCCCGAGGACCCGTCGGGCCCACCCAGGCTGCCGTGCTTGTGTTCGCTGCTGTGGCAGGCTTCATAAGGCTCCGCTCTTTGACTGGCGTTGAGTTTATGTGAAAGTAATTAACAGTAATTAATCCTTAATTACAGTAATTAGCCAAGTCGCAGTAAATTAAACCACATCTGGAGCAGATGAGGGCTTCCGAATGGGAGGCTAGTGCAGGCGACAATCGGAGAGATGCTGAATTCATCTGACAGCATCTGATTAAGGCTACCTGTTGCAAGCGCCTCATTTGCATCATGTTTTTGTTTGCGTTTGGCAGTAACCCTTTCGGCCGGGCTCCCACACACACCCCCCCGCTCCCCTCCCGCCCTCCTCCACCTCCCCCCATCTACCCCCCGAAGAGCTCCGTGGATCTGCGAGGAAGAAGGAGCAACTCCAACCCAAGAGCCGAGGGTCTCCCCGCCATCCCCCCCAGCCAGCCTGGGCTACCCCAGGGCGGTGGGCACGAGCCAACACAGGGCCAGGGAGCCGCTGGGCTCCTTCGCACCCTCTCAGGAGAGCAGGAGATGCTCGGGGNGGGGATGGGAGAGGTGGTTAATCCATCGCATCTTTCAAGAGCCTGCCGGAGACGCCGCTGGCCTCCCCTTCCTAACCAGGGTTTGCACAGCAAATGCCCGCTCTATCTAATTATTAACGATAATAACGGCGCCTGGCTCGCTGGATGCCATCTGGAGCCCTGCCACGCGTGCCCGCCGGCCCCGGGAGGGTCGGGAAGGGGGTGACCCCACGGGGTGAGGGCCGGGGGCCGGCCGGGCGGTGGGTACCAGCTCGGGATCGCCCCGAGGACCCGTCGGGCCCACCCAGGCTGCCGTGCTTGTGTTCGCTGCTGTGGCAGGCTTCATAAGGCTCCGCTCTTTGACTGGCGTTGAGTTTATGTGAAAGTAATTAACAGTAATTAATCCTTAATTACAGTAATTAGCCAAGTCGCAGTAAATTAAACCACATCTGGAGCAGATGAGGGCTTCCGAATGGGAGGCTAGTGCAGGCGACAATCGGAGAGATGCTGAATTCATCTGACAGCATCTGATTAAGGCTACCTGTTGCAAGCGCCTCATTTGCATCATGTTTTTGTTTGCGTTTGGCAGTAACCCTTTCGGCCGGGCTCCCACACACACCCCCCCGCTCCCCTCCTGCCCTCCTCCACCTCCCCCCATCTACCCCCCGAAGAGCTCCGTGGATCTGCGAGGAAGAAGGAGCAACTCCAACCCAAGAGCCGAGGGTCTCCCCGCCATCCCCCCCAGCCAGCCTGGGCTACCCCAGGGCGGTGGGCACGAGCCAACACAGGGCCAGGGAGCCGCTGGGCTCCTTCGCACCCTCTCGGGAGAGCAGGAGATGCTCG
>VXBL01002392.1:332155-342734 GCA_013400195.1 Aramus guarauna | reverse complement strand
TTTTTTTTTTTTTTTTTTTGAGGAAGGGAAAGGAAAGGAAGGGGAAAAAAAAAAAGAGTGAAAGGGGAAAAAAAGTGCAGACGTGTAACGTGCAGAGACGGGCAGGGGTTTCCTTCCCACCCAACGGAAGGGCGGGGAGACCCTTGGAGATGAGCAGGGTGCTTTGGATGCAGAGGAAGGGGGACCCCGCTGCCCCCACCCTGCCATCCCTCTCACCCCGTGCCCGTATTCCCGGGGACACGGTGGCTTAGGGGAGGGGAAGGCAGGGGACCACCGTACCCCGGCTCCCCTTCAACGCCGGCTCTGCCTCCACCAGCCCAGGGTGAGCGCAGGCAGCTGCCCGCACCCGAGGGCAGGAGTGGGCTGGGCAGCGCTCGAAGAGGCTGTTTGGGGGAGCAGAGGGGGGGAGAGGGGCTGCAGCTCTCGGAGATGGAGGATTCAACCTGCCATCACCCACCATAACCCCCGCAGACCCCACACCAAAGCCCCATCTGCTCCACACCAGCCCCCCCGCCCCCGGTCAGAAATCACTAATCCACTTAAATAATCCACTCCGGCTCCTGGCTTAGTGGCCTCACGGTGTTTTCTGTCCCCTTTCACTCCTGAGAAATTCCCTGGAGCTGCGATCAGGCACGTGGCTGGAGCTCCGGGGTTTGCCCGCTCCTTTCTGCGGCTGCACGGGGCACCCCAGCGCCGGGGAGGGCGAAGGGGAACCGCACCCAAATAAGTATTGCCAGCAAACAACAGTAATAGTAATACTAATCATCATCATCACTGCCTTAAGAAATAGTCTGGCACTTTAGAAAGTGAAAATCAAGCAGAAAAACTCCACTTTTTTCAATTATTTTTGCTTTTCCTTACAGCAAAAGTATTTATTTGAAGTGGCTGTCTGCAAGCTCGCCTGCCTTCTGCATTAGCCGCGCAGGCTTGACAAACAGAGGCCTGCTCAGGTGGTGTTTTTCATTGGGGAAAAAAAATAATAATAAAAAAAAAAAATACATGCACAAGAACTTTTCCAATCAATCGGAGAGAGACACAGCCCTTGACAGCCCTGCAGACTTGGGGGCTGTGCTCGCCAAGCAGCTTACAGAAACCGGCACGGACGCACCCGTCCGCGGCAGAAAGACGAGGAGGAAACGGGTGCGAAGGCTAGAGGGGATGCTCAGAGCAGAGAGAGGTTCGGAAAATGTGGGGAACCGTCCTCGTAGCCCCCCCATCCCAGTAATTCGCTTCCCCAGTCCCTTTGTGTCAAGCAGCTCTGAAATCAAGCTGACACCAGACAGGACCACCGCCAGCCCGGGATGGGGACGTGCGTGGGGCTACACCACCCCGCGTCTCGATGACTCCTTCAAGTGGAAAAAAAAAAAAAAAAAAGAAAAAAAAAGAAAAAAGAAAAGGAAAAAAAAAGAGCAAGCAGAAAACGGTTCCCTCTTTTGTTTACATACCTGCCAAGGGCTGACGCTGGCTGCTGTCAGTCATTTGTATGAGCTGACGGTTTTCTAGCCGAAAGCAACACAAGCGATAGCAAGGCAAGCAATAAAGGGACGGATCCTGCTCTGAGAGCCCCATGCCACCTCCCCCCCCCCAGCTCACCCTGCGATCTCTGCTCTGGGAGGAAAACACACCGAGCAAAACCAGAAGGGCTGCGAGTCTGGAAAATTAACTCCTTGCAAGGGAGAGAATCACCTCTGCGGGAAGGACCCCCGAGCAACACCAGCACCGAGCTCTGCTGACCACCCAAAATTTGGAGAACTCAGCCTGAAACGGACAACATTTGCACCTGAGCACGGTCTCCAGGATTTCCCTGGAGAGGGGCGGCTCACGTGGCACCCACCGCAGTTCAAGTTCACTGGCCGGACCCTGCCTGCTCCCCGCTCCCCGAGCTGGGCTTTGCCGCAGAGCCCCCCCCGAGCCGCTCAGGAACCCCTGAGCCAGGGAGGATGCTAATGGGATTTGAGCTACCGGCTGGAATGGGCTAAAGGATTAAGACTCCAGAAGCAGCTATCTTTGCCACAGACTCCCGGTCCTCTGCCAGGAAGGGCCTTTATTCCGCTGCAAAAAGAAACTTCCCACTTGCAAAAGCAAGAATAAAGCTTCCCGCAGGGGTCTGACAGCATAATATGCATGCAGGCCCACGTGTACACACACACACAGACACACACCTATACAGGCACGCTCGCAAGGGGAACGTGCAAGAGAAATACAAAGAATTAAGGAGCAACGAGAGGTGCAAACCAAACTCCGAGCTTGGACGTGAAAAAAATGCACAAATGCATTTTTTTGTCAGGCTGTATTATTTTCCATTCATAAATATCCTCCTCAATAGCTATATACGTACCCAGATAAAATTTCTATTTAGCTAAGCCCTGTCACCAGGAAGCATGTTATTTGCTCTTTGATCGCCGTTGTTATCCAGTTTAAAAAAAGAAAACCAAAAAAACAACCTCCCTTTGCCCAACGTGAGGGGAGAAACCGGGCACTGGGACCGCTCACAGCGTGGCCGGAGAGCAGCCCTTGGAGAGAAACGTTTGCAAACAGTTCACAGGCTGAGATTTGTTTCTGGAACCCCATCATGTTTATATAATTAATCCATCTCCTATTTACTTTTGCATCAGGATTTGCTCCCAAAAAGTTCCCAAGGCTACAAAGTAAAAGCAGTAGGTTTGGGGTGGGGGGCAAGCTCACAACTTGTTTTATTTGCTCCCCAAACTCTGGGGAGACGCAATGGCCTGTGGATAGACACGGCAAGCTTGGCTATTGCGTGGAACAGCCAAACCTTCCAGGTTTGCTGCCGCCAAAATTCAAGGCTGGAGACTCACTCGCAGGACCAGCAGCGGCTTCCGCTCGTGCCCGCTGCGGGGTCCTCCAACAGCCAGAACCGATGGAAGCAGCGGTGCATGGGGGTAGGGAAACCCATCCTTTCTAGCTTCAGGAAACATAAGATTTGGGGTGGTTTTTGCAGGGGCAGGCGGGAACTGAGGAAGCAGAACGTCCCCCGCGACGGACAGCAAACGCGGCCCCCCACGGCACCCCCGGCTCAGAGCCCGGGGCTCCCCAGGGAGCAGGCAGCGTGCGCACCAGAGGGCAGCAGTGCCAAAGCCACCCACCGCCAGCCCCCGCCACCCCGCTGAGGCCAAAACGCTCGGCTCCTCTCAAGTCATTTCTCACCAGGCACTCGCTTTACACGGAGGAAGAGGCGGCAGGAAAACAAAATCCCTGGCCGTTTAGATCCCTTTGCTTTACAGAAAGCTTGGTGCTGCCTACCAGAGTCAGGAGCAGCCGCGCACCAAACCAAACCGAAGCCCTTTTTGCTGCTGCTTCGAGGACATCCTCAAACACCGCGAGCTTCATCCGGGCGCAGACGGCTGCTTGCAAGGGGCTGTGCTGCCACAGCACTACCTGTCAAAGCACGCCCGGCTGGGACTCGGCAGATGGCACCTGCACTGGGGCACTTCTGGGCTCCGAAAAAGCCCAGGCGCTACTGCCGAGGCAAGGTAAAGAGGGTTGTGATGGAAAAGCACGGGGGAGGCAATGCATCGCTGCGAGCATCCCTGCATCCCTGCGAGCATCCCTCCTGCAGCCCACCTGCAAGAAGCCAGGGGGTCAGCTCAGCCACAGGCACCCGTGGGCCACGGCCTCATCCTGCGCACCCTCCTCTTGCCGTGCTCCAGACTAAAGCCCACCTCTGGAGACGATAACGGCTAATGAAACCCACGGCCCGCTGATAACGGGAGATCAGGCAAAGCAGCGGCGGTGGCGGCAGCAACCAGGCTGCCGAGCGGGCTGGGATGCATGTAATCAGAAGGGTTATCTAATGCTAGTTTCATTCTAATTGAGTCACTACCATATGTCACCCTGCAATAACAACGCAAGCAGCATGCAACTGAATACATATTTAATTCACATAATGGGTACAACAGTAGAAGTAATCAAGGCAGTTTGCCATAAGCCATAAAGAAGTGTAGCGTGTTCCTATCGAGGAGCAGCCTGCGCTCAGGGAGAAGGGGATGGCAGGGGCATCGTGCCGCTGCAAAAGCTGCAAAGGAGGGGGGAACCCCCCAAAACGTGTCCCGGCACGGATTGGAGGCGAGGCGGCCATTCGACACGAATGGAAATCAATGGCAGAATATTGTCGACGGATCGTTAGCCCCTCCAATATAATTAA
Source organism: Aramus guarauna (assembly GCA_013400195.1). NCBI lineage: Eukaryota > Metazoa > Chordata > Aves > Gruiformes > Aramidae > Aramus > Aramus guarauna. Next base: position 338,569 of record VXBL01002392.1, on the reverse strand, counting down.
CAGTAATGGATTTATTGGCGGAAACTTAATGATTTGAATGTTAAATACCGGCCTGGAATTGCGGCGTGCGGTCCAGCTGAGGGGCGGTCGCTTTGTTTCCAGGTTCAGAAATTGGAAAAATCAACCCAAGCCAGGAAAAGGTGCAACCCCGGAGGCAGGGCAAGGCGGCGGTGGCCGTCCCTGCTCCCGGCTCACCCTCCTCTTCCAGCGGCACCTGAGGGCCCCACTCGCCGCCTTCATTTCCTCCCGCAACGAGAAGATTAATACGATTGAGGACCACTCATCAATATCTTTGGACAGATCAACCGGAGTTTTCATTAAAGCCATATTAATGCTTTTGGATACACAGCTGTGGACGGGTTAGGTTTCAAAAATAAAGCCCAGGGAGGAAAGAAAAGAGGAGAGGAGCAGTGTCCGCTCCCAGACGGGAATTAACGGAGAGCCGGCCCATTCCCTCGTTAGCGGCCTCTCCCACCAACATGTTTTGATGTATATTTCATGAGGATAAACAAACATTCATTTCACTTTGGGAAGGTGCTTGCCGTAATGTATTGGCAGCCTCACCAGCAATGAGGGGACATTAATTTCAATTCTGGTGTCTAAACACTTTGTTGAGTCCCAATCATTCATCCCTGGCTCAGCACAGCCCGGGCGTGGGGAAACGCCGGACCAGCAGAGCCCCAACCTCACCCTCCTGCAGAGCCTCCTGGAGTTTATTTGCTATTTAAACAGATTAAGAAGGACCAGACGTTAGGAAAGAGGTGGCTCTACCTTGCTGCTTGCCTTGAGGTGTGTCACCAGAGAAAGGCTCCCAGCCTACGTTGGGAAATACCGTCCCCGGAGAACAGGCTCCGATGAGTACCTGCAGCTATCACCAACCACAGGACGTGCCAGAGATGGAAGGAGAACGTCTGTGCTGGAAGACTGCTGGATCTTCCAGGACTCCTCAGCCCTCTTTCACTTGCGTTTTCCACCTCTGTATCCCCATTAAACGAGAGTAACAGCAGTGCTCTTCTCAGGGGGGTGCTGCAGAGCGCTCTCCAATCGGGAGATTCTCACTCTGGTACCAAAACCCAGACCTTGGTTATAAAAGAGCCTGCCCGGTCCATACGGCTTGGGACAGGAGACCAGAGATGCTGGTAAGGACCCAAGGCACGTACCTCTTTCCAAACCCAATGCTGTTCTGGGGTAACACCCGCAGCCAGCTCCCTTCAACTGCTCGGGTGGATTTGCTCATCGGTAGGCTGCACCCCTCCACGGGGTTTTGGAGATGCATAGGTTATACGTGAGAAAATGCCCACGGCATTCCCTAGGGAAAGGCAGGTACGGATGCAGGCGGCCACGTCTTCTCTCCACCCCTGGCCCTCGGCAAACTGCGCATCAGAGGGAGCAAGGAGGGAGTCGGGGCACGGAGAGTGGGGAGGTGGGAAAATGGGAAGCAAATATGGCCTGGGAAAGGACGTGGGGACGTGCTGCATAGCGGAGGAGAGCAGGACAGGCTGAAGAAAGAGCGGTCGGAAAGACAACACTGCTTTTGTTACTCTCACGTGTCTGTGAGAGGCGACGCTGCTTGCGGAAAAGCTTTTTACAAATCATCTGTGGGTTAAGACACACGGAAACAGCAAAATAGGAAAACGATGCCTGGCTGACATGTTGTTTATGTGAATGCCAAGGGTTTTGCTCATCCCAACGCTCCCTGAACACACTCACCACCACCCAAAGGAAGAGGGGAGCTCCTGCACAGTCATGCCATCCCCCCTCCCTGCAAAAAAGAGAGGTCCCGTCAAAAGACTAACAAATATTCACCTGCAGAGCAGAGGCCGGCAAGGGCAGGGAGGGAGACACCGCACACCGGGACAGGCAGAGCTGCACCCTTGTTTCTTCCTCCCGCTTTTACTCGCCTGCTTCTTTTTCTGATCACCAAATATACCAGATACCCTACACATCAGGTAGACTTAAAAGAAGTTACAGTATCTGACAACTCATCACCAGCTCTCTGGGAACGCCACAGAGACATTGCGGTTGCTTTATATTACAGAGCATGCACAAAGAGACACAGACACACACGCACGCTCCTACCTAGCTCCGCATAAACGCGGGCAATGCCATAAAAACATTTCTCCTTTCGCTTTCTTTCGTGTGATCTGCTTTGTGGGGATGTTGTAGAGGCAGCAGCACTGTCTCCCTTCTCATCTAGGCATCCCCTCGTTTTTAAGGGTAAAAGAAGAAAACACGCTAATGCCTAGAAAGGAGCTTCCATCAGCATCAGTTGCTTCAGGAGGCAGGACTGTCCCTTGGCACCCAGCGGTTCATCCAGCCGCATCAGAAGTCTCTTCTTCGCCCTTCCTCAGAGCCTGATGAGGGTCTGTGGCCCTCCCAAAAACACCCCCCCACACACACATCTCTGTCTTGACTTCTCCAAAGCGAGACTTTTCCGGTAGTGTTGCAACGGACACGACTGACCCGATGGCAGTGCCCTTGGAGATGCAGTCAGGCTTTGTGCTTTCGGTTCAATCAAAAAATGTATTTCTTTGTGGCAGGGTTAAAAACTGCCAAATTTCCATTTTCAGGTCCCCGCAAGGAGCACATACCATCAGGCACGGTCGCTACCCCAACGAGCTCCTCGTCTAACCAAACTGGCCAGAGAAGGGCAATGGCGAAGGACCGGGTCAGACCTCTGTGATCCCAACTGTCCCGCTACAGCTCACCCACCGACACCCAGCAAAGCCATCCCAACTCCCGAAACTTCCCCATCCTGCTGGGGCCACTGGAAAAGAAAAGATCCATGGTCTGAAGTCGTATGGAAAATCCCAGAGCCTTCCCTCCCTCTGCTCCCCCTACCACGTTCAATAATCCTGTTAAACTGAACCCTGGCTGGTTTAATCTCTTTCCCCAGACAAATGGGCGATTATTCAGGCATCACATTGGGATTTTTAGGGTTTGTGTGCGTTTCTACTGATCTTCTCTTGGCTGCTTTTGTAAATGGCTTTTACCGCTCCCCCGACAGCACGCACGATTCAATTCAGCCTCTCTATTAACATTTCAGATACAAATACCTGCTCCCCAGGGCTACCCGCAACAAATATGGGCAGAGCTTTGGGGAATCCTTCCCTACTTCACCACCAGTTTGGTGGCCAGAAAAACCTACAGCCATTCATATTTGTCCTTAAAGTCCTCTCCTCTCTACAGCTTGCTGAGACGAGCTCTGCAAATACTCAACCCACACAGCCTAAGGCCAGAGCATCCAGAAATCAACCTCCTAACCAAGCCTGGCAAATCCAACACACGCAGAGCCACAACCTGACCGGGAAACGCCCGGGCAGGAACATCAGGCAGCTGTTGTACCCTCCTGCCCAGGAGAATAAATGGAGACCCACTAGGAAAAGCACGAAGGAAAGCCGAAGTGACCCTGAAGACACTACGCAAGTTTCTTGCCTGGATAACAGGAGACGACCACCTGTGGCACTGGCCCTGCGTCCCACCTGGCCACGTTTCCAGCAAGGTTGGTCTCCGCGCTTCCAATAATCAAATAAAGGAATTGGGATCAGGACACACGGCCCCTACCTTTCATGAAGAAACGTAACCGTCGGGCTCCTTTACTCCCTGGAGCACCTCTACAACACAGCTTCTATCTGCCAGCACCTCAGATGCCCATCATCCCACACTTGCATTCCTATACATGCAATTACATGTGTGCATATACAGATACATGCATACACACATGTCTACGTAAACATGTATTTTCGTAGACAGCATGGAACCAAGCACTGAAACACCTTTTTGTTCTTTGAAAAAAATAATCTACTTTTAAGGTTCTTTACTCCCAGCCCCAAACAATGCCATCACATAAAAGCCAACAAGCCCTTTTGCACTGCCCAGATGTTTTTCCCGCATGTCCTCAGCGATATTTCTATACTTCAGTGACTACAATAAGTTGAAACTAATTTATACTCGGGCTACCCCTGCCAAGGCGAGCCGGTTAGGAGGAGCCAGCTGGACCGTGGAGCTACAGGACTGTTTACCAAGCCCCCAGCCTGCTCTGCCAGTCCGAGCCCCGCAAAGGCACTGGTGTGCAAGGGATCACGCCGACCCTGGATGCCAGCATGACCCTTCGGCCGCTAGCAAAGAGAAAGGGAAGAAACCAGAAGATATCTCCGCCCTGCAGCTGGAAGGAAAAGCTCACTGGTATTCACTATACTGTCAGCTTCCACTTCAGTGGGATATTCGTATTTTTGGTTATTTTTTTCCTCCAGAGCCCCAGGAGTCTTTGGAGAGATGGGATTCAGTATTTGCATCAGAAAAGAAAGCACAACACAAGTAACGTTGACCCTCAGGAAAGACCAAGCCTCAACAGTGAGGTTTCCCCCCATCGCTTTAAGACGTCCATAGAAAAGATAAATCAGTATTTCCAACTTCTCTGTGGGGTCTGGTCGGTGGCACTCGGGACGCACCACATGCTTCTTGACATCACTAGGGACAGATGATGCTCTGCCAGCTCCTGCCTGCATCACGTCAGCCCAGACTGGGGACTGGGGACAGCGGCGGCGGACTGACGAGCTCCGTGCCGAGCCGGAGGGGCAGTGATCCTCGGGAGAGACCCCGAGCACCAGAGGAAAGGGATGCTCTGCAACTCTGAAGAAATCCTTCCCATTGCATCCATTCCTTTTGCAGCAAAGCACAACCCGGAGTGCCAGATGGACCAAAGAGCCACAAAATCCGCACACCTCCGGCCTCTCTCCCCCAACTGGGATGGAGATAACCCAGGCAAAATTCCCATTAACCAGTTAATGCATACAGCAGTGTTTCCCAGCCAGGGCTCCTTCATGGCTAAATAACAGTCTTTATCCCCCAATTTCCCTTCATCATTTGTCATCTTCTTTCAAATCAACTCAGTATTTCCTGAATCCTCAAGTACTAACAGGCTTGAGAGAAAAAAAAACAAAACAAAAAACAAACAACCCAGGGAAGAAAGTGTTTGTGACTCACTAGAGAACTGGTTAATGTTTCCCACCCCTTCTCTCTTCAAAAACTTCCCCCTTTCCACCCTGGGCCTCCAAACACTTCCCAGACAGCCACGGATCGGCTCAGATGCTCTGGCCTGGGAGAGGAAACCCAGCAAGCGAGAAGGCAGATGGGTCCCAGTGCTGGCAAGAAAGAAGCAAAAAGCACCGGGATCTCCGGCAGACGCATTTCCCGTTCCCCCCATCTCACCCCAAATCAGCCCAGCATCCCTGGGATAAACACAGCCCTGCACCGAGCGGTGCTGGGACCTTTCCCAAAGGACAAGGGCAGGAAAGCGGCTAGGTATCACGATGCTGGAGCATCCTCCAGGCACAGACATGCGTTTCTGCAGCAAAAATGGGGTCTGCGAGGGCACAGACGAGAAGGAGAGGGGCTGCGCTGGAGGCTTGGCCGGTGTATGTGGAAACAGAGACAAGAAAACAGAGCACAGCAGTGTTGCACACTCCGCGGGGTCTTCCCGCTCCACATGCATCCGCGGGCATGGCGGCAGGGAGGGACGGTGTGGGTGACCCTAACAGGGCTGAAGGTGACCCCCCCAGCATCGCCACGCTACGTGGCACCTCCGTCGCAGCTGGAGACCTCCAGCTCTGGCAGAAGACATCCCGACCCAGCCACAGCCATGCTGCTCACCTCCCAAGCGGGGCCCATCCTGCGGTCTCCAAAGCAAAACAGAAAGAACTGGAGAATTTCTTTACCCCCCTCTTCAACGCTTCCCCCCACACACACACGTTGGTTTTTAATGCACCGCCGCATCCCCGGATAAATTGTGTAAGGGCAGTTTAGGGGCAACCCGAAAGCAAAGCAGAACGGCCGCAGAGTAAAAAAACAACAACAATAAAAAAAAAAAACCTCAAAAATAAAATAAAAAAAATGAGGAGAGAGAGGTTTTAAAAAGAGACAGGACTCAAGAAAAAGCAACGACAGCACAAGGAAGGGGAAGGGGGGGGGGATTCCTCTGGAAATCATTAATACTCCAGGAACCTTCAGGACTAAACCTGAATACAGACACTTAAGCTCTCCGCTCTGCCATTAACGCTAGGGCCTAAATTATTGATCTTTTGCCTTTATCAGCATAACAGTCACGTCCCGGTATCAAGATCTAACTACACTGCGGTCCCTGTGCTGCAGCCACTGAAATAATTAGGAGAAATTCTCATTAAAGGAGAGTGAAAGGTTCAGAGATGGAGACAGAGAAAAGGGTCTGGGAGGGTGTTTAATGTCTTCCACGGGGTCGAGAGAGCGCTCTGATCAAATCCCCACGCGGGGCCGGGGGATGACAGCTCATCAAAAGGAGAAGTCCAAAGCCCGGGCTGGGCTGCGCCGTACCGGCGCCCGCCCGCGGCCACGGCCACGCGCCGGCGAGAGGGAGAATAAAGGAAGGTGGGGGGAAAA
>VXBL01002392.1:280395-332110 GCA_013400195.1 Aramus guarauna | reverse complement strand
ATAAATAAAAAGGACAAAAAAAAAAAAAAAATTAATAATGAAAGGGCTGCTGGGGGGCTTCTTCGGAGTCTAAAAAAAATCCAGCCTGGGGTAAAAGAAGGGGTACGGGGAGGGGAGGTGGGTGCGGGAGAGAGCCGGAGGAGGAAGGAGCCCAGCCTGCTCCCCAAGGCACGCGGCCACGGCTCTCGCTATCGATTTCACTGCGGACTGCGCCGCTCGGGACGCCGAGGGGAAACAGCAAAGCAAAAAGGGAGAGCGGCAAAACACAGGCGAAACCGTACGCGCGGCCGAGAGGATGGAGAGAAGAAGGCAGGAGGATGGGGGAAGACGACGAGCCTGGCAACGACACTGGTCCCAGCCCAAAACCTCGTGGAAGACGTTAAAAAAATAAAACCAGAAATTTATAGAAAAGGGAAAAAACACATCCTCACCAGCCTGAAACCCCAGGAAATAATTCACAAAGCCTGGGGGGGCGGGGGGGGAAGGAAAAAAAAATAAATCCCAGTCTGGTGGGAAGCAGAAAGAAGTCACTGGAGATTTCGGCACAATTGGGGAGGGGGTGATGGAAAGATAAGGCGAGTGATGGACGGGGAGGGAGAAGGACAGGGATGAATGTAAAAAGCCCGTCCCCTCCCCCCCGCACGCACAAAGTTTGCCTATATTTAATGTCAACGCGCTGTAATTTAAAAGAAAAATTCCATTTCACTCGGCTAATCAGAATGGTTAGAGAGACCATTACCACAAACACTGGGAACATCTGAAATTGATTATTTTTTACTTCGTGCAGTTAATGAAATCCTCCAGCGACCGCGGGCGAGCGCGGCGGAGGGGTCCGCGCCCGGCGCCGGGGATGGGGAGGGGGATGCCGCCGCCGCCGCCGCCACCCTTTCTGCCCAGGGCTGCGGGGGAGAGACGCGGGGCTGCCGAAGCCGGGCTGGGCTCTCTGCCCACCATTTTGTGAAGGCTGGAGATATTTAGCATGGGCGGCACATCCCGTAAGGAGCACCACATCATTAAATGTCTTGGGCTGGTGCGGCGGGGAAGAGAAATGCAGGATGTCACTGCCTGATAGGGAGAAGACTCGGAGGTTATTTATTAGCGGACACTTACCACAAAACTGCATTTTCTCCATTTGCATTCAATATGCTGCAGCCAGCTTAGCGCTGGGAAAAGGCAGGCGGGATGGAGGGACCAGCACCCTCGCCCTTCCCTTGCTCTCCCCTCCTGCCCCCCACCCATCTCAACCCCTCGAGAGCCCCCATCCTCCCCGCACCTTGCCAGTCCCACCGGAGCCACTTGTTTATCTGCTTGGCACGACCCGGTCACACCAACTTTCCCAAAGAAGCCGCGAGGCTCCCCGTTGATGCTCTCCATCACCATGGTTGAAGCCACCGAGCCCTGGGGTCCCAGCCGAGGTCCCCAGAGCTCCACAGTGGCCCTTTGGCCAGCGACGCAGGACACGTCCCTTCTGCAAGACCATCCAGAGCAACACACCAAAGAGCCCGCAGGATGCTTGGACACTCGGTGCGTTGCAGCCGGGTACCAAATCCCTCCCGGCAGCATCACAAGGGCATCCCGAGGCATCGCTAGCTCAGACACAGGCACACGTGGGGGGCCACTCTCTCCTCCATCCCGTGGCCGCAGCCTCTCCCCCACCTCCGAAAAGTGGCCGAGTGTAATTACGCAGAAAGCTCCTCTGGAGCTATATCAATAAGACAGACGTCTGTTGTATCATTCTCTCTCAGTAAGGCATTTCTTCTCCCCAATTGCTCATATAGAATCATAGCCTAATAGCATGCTATTAACATAATTGCCAACACAACTAGTGTTCCGTGTCTCACAGCCATTTGCTTATTTTGCCATAAAGAATATCAAAAAACAGCCCGAAAACCCGCAGCCGGGCTGTACGGCCAAAGGGACCGGCCGCTCGGCTCCGCCGGTGGTTTCGGGACCCGGCCGGCAGAGGAGCGGCACCGGCGGCCGGCCCCAGCTGCGGACCACGGGACCGGCAGCAAGCTCTGACCGGGCTCCCGAGCAGACGTGTGTGAAGATCTAAACGGATTCTGCCAGGCGAAATGAAATTCCCATTATTTTTAATTAATCCTTAATTAAAATATATTACTCCGCAGATTCCGCAAATCTCTCTTAATATGCAAATGCGGCCCATTCAAGGATATTTACATATCATTAATTAAAACGGCACATTCTTTCAGTCTAACAAGCTGGGAGCCGTGGCTGTTGCCACACCGGCAAGAAAGCCCAGCCCGGCACTGCCAAATTCATCCGCGAGAAAGATGTTAAGTGTCACGGCAGGGGTGGGAGAGCGCGGGATGGAGCTGGGGAAAGGAGTCGGCTCTCAAGGCTCTCACCCATCACCAAAGGAGGAGAATGAGCGTGGGAGATCCCGATCCGCGGCAGAGGAGCACCCCGGAGCCTGGCTGGAGCGGTGGATGGGGATGCACGGCGGCACGGCAGCATCCAGGGAGGACGGAGGCGTTTCAGCAGAGCCAGGGGCACGGTCCAGGCTCTGATCGCAAGGTCAGTGCTCACCCACACACGATGTTTGAGGTGAGTCGTTTCTCTGTGGCCTTCATTACCAGGGACACTGTGGTGTCCCATCGAGATTTGTCACCAGGGAGGACTCCCGCTCTCCCTCTCTGCTTCAACCTCGGAGCACGGAGATCTCCCTGCTTGCTTCAAAACTACGAGATGCGTCATCTGCAACAGTTGAGTTCCCAGCACCAAATTCACTCTGGGCCGCTTCACATCGAGCAAGACAAACCAGCCCATCGGAAGGGTCAGACCCTACGAGACAAACCAGCGCTACAGCCTTTCAACAGGGTGAAAGCACGGAGGTGACGACGACTTGGCCTGAGGGAACAAAGTTTTCTGTCCCCCAGTAATTTCCTCCTCAGTGGCTCTCCAAGACAAGTCTGCGCCTCCTTCCCCAAGTTGAAAGGGACAGGACAGGCTCTTTGGGCATCACAAACACGGACACCAGCGCCCAAGCAAGCTCTGCACCCCAACCACCTGTCCCATGGAGCTGCGGACCCTGAGACGCGTTTGAATCAAAGCAGAGCGTGAGACAGCCGAGAGGTTAATCACCGCTCCAGCACGGGTCTAATAGCTGCAATGAAACTTATGTTTGAGTACTCTGGAGAGGCTTATCCAGCAACTGAGGCCAGGTCCTCGTCAGGCACAAGTCCATCACCCCAGAGAGCCATCGGTTTTACACAGACAAGGACAACTCCCCGTTACTGCCAACCGACCTGCCTCTTATGTCTCCCACGGGCTGGTGCCAGCAGGAACGTCAAGCACCCAAAGCCCAGCTAGCACCTCCCTCCCAGAAGATGAAGGCCACCACCACCCAACCAGCGTCCACATGCTCACGTCTCCACCGGAGCCTGAAAGCAAAGGCTGGCCAGGCCTCCACAGCGACGCACCAGGACAGACCCTTATCCCCCATCAGAACCTGGATATACTGCTCCTACAAACTTGGAGGTTTTCAGCCTGCAGGACTTATTTCCAGGAGAATGACAGCCCCGCTCTCACTGTCTCAGTACTGTCACTACCTTCTCCTAGACAGAGCAGACAGCAGAAATTCAGCCAGCAGCTCTTCACACGGGACTGACAGATATTCTCAACAACAATTAATAAGCCTCTGTCCTTCTCCAGTGTTTTTCATCAGAGGACTTCAAAGCGCTTGAATGAACTTGTCTCCACCGCGCTCCAGAGCGGGAGCAAACGTGTATCAACCTCTCTGCCCAGATGGGGAAACCGAGGCACGGTGCAGGGAGACCTGTCCCCTGCCACACAAGAAACTTTACACACGGAGCAAAAGAAAAGCCACGCAGCTGGGCGAGGGAACTCGTGCTGAGCATCGCCAGGTATATCGCTGCTCGCTGCCGGGGTTTGGGAGCGACACCAGGGAAGGGGCACTTTACTCTTGACTTGTCCCTTTCTGCTCCTTCCCATGGCAGCTGCCACCAGGTTTTGGCAACGAGGGCAGCTCAGCTGGGCGCACCTTCAGCCTGGCCTGGCACAGCCACCCCCAAACCCCCAGGGAGATCTGCATCGCACAGGTACTTGCCACCCAACACCTTCTTGCTTTCCCAATAAATGAGGCTGTTCAGGTCACACGAGCCTTCGATCTCCCAGGTCTTCAGAGGAGGAAGAGGAGACAATCGCACATTCCCAGCTAACCAAGAGGGCACGATATGAACCGCTCAAATCAGGATGACTTGCCTGCATTTCAATGCCTCTCATGGTCAGGAAAAGCAGTAATATCTCAACGTCTCAAGTCCATTTTAGGCCACGCGTACCCCTTTTTGCTGCACAGGGAGTCATTCGTTCTTCTAGCAGGCTGAGTCTTTAACCAGAGAGGTGTTTCAGAGGGGATGCTTGCTTTGCTTTTCTCTTGCCTTTTTTCAGGACAGTGCAGGGAAAACATTTCTGCAGACTGCCCCTTCAGCAAGTTTTCACATCGCTTAACTCCTCTTCAGATCTTCAGTGCCATGCCGGTCCAGGGATTTCACCAAGTCCTGTGCAAAACACAGCAGTTGGCAAGCCAGGTGCTGCCGGAGAAGCTCGTCCTGCCTCCGCAGCATCTTTGGTCCCAAGTTCTTCTCAAGAAGCAAGTGGGATGTTTGGGCTGGGCTTGAAACACCCCTTCAACCCCTGTGCCAACCTGCCGAGGAAGTGGCCGATGCACCAAGAGCCGCAGGCAAAACCCCCCGGGATTGCCCTCCTCACTTGCAGGCAGGCAGTTTTTGGAGACCCTTCCGCTGACCCCCAGCCAACACACCTCGGGAGCCACCCAGGCCAGTGGCTTTCAGCTGCTTTTCAAAAAAGCCTCAAAGCTACCCAAAACTCCCCAAGCCTGGAGCACCGGGACACTGCATGGACAACACACCACAAGGTGCCAAATGGTTGACGAATTATGCCAATTAATACTCTCCCGGCACCTCTTGCGATGGAGAGGTGTTTGAACCTTGGTGGTCTTGGCCCAGGGCCAGCCGAGGTGATTAAATCGCACCTCCCTCCGCTCTCCCTTTGCAGTTCCAATTGCACGTGAAATTGCTCCTCACCTTCCGGCGCACCCAGCTGTGTCCCGGCCACCTGCGCAGGGTTAAAAGCCACCGCCACAAGCCACAGCTCCACACCACGGGTCCACAGCCTGAGCCCATCTGTTGGAATGGCCCCACGTCCCGTGCTCGCTCCTCCATCTATCCGGCTTCTCCTTCCTCTGCATCTTCTTCCTTTCACTCTAAATTTGCTGGTGTGGGTGGTGGAGCAGGTCTGGGGTCCCTGCTCTGCTCCCCAGGCTGGCAGCGACGCTGCTCCGTCCCATGCAGAGGGACAGGCGTCTGTCCCCCACTTCTCACCATGCGTTCCCCTCCCAGCAAACAAGGCAAAGGAAAAATGAATGCCACAGATCATTACGGCTTCAGGTCCATTGCAGGCTGCAGGACAGGAGGTTGCTGGAGGGATCCCAGGGTCACTTTGTCACCCAGGCTGGTGCTCTCCAAGCCAAATCCTCCCAGCAGCACCCACCAGCAGCCCCGAGATGTCAAACCTGGGGTGCAAAAGGGCCTCAACTTCCCACCATCCTAGAAAGGCTGGTCCACGTCCCCCCGGGCTCCTGCTCTGCTCCTTGGTCCCCAGCAGATACCGGGCACCTCTTGGGGGCTTGGCACAGCCTCTGGTCACCCCAGTTCGGGGCACGGCGGGAACAGTAACCGGTGCATGGGGTTGTCCCTCCCTCCCCACCGCCGACGCATGCTCCGCCATGGCACTAATCCCACATTAATATGCTTGCCACAGCTGAAGCAGCCGACGTAATGAAAAAGCCCATCCACGAGGAGATAATTATATTACCAAACTATTTTAAATCAATGAGAGCCAAGACAGATGGGGCAGGGGGGTGCTGGGGACAAGCCGCCGTCACTGCGTCGCTCCGTCCTGCCACCGTCCGGCCACCTCCGAGGGCTGGACTCCCTGGCTCTGGGGGGCAGGGGACCCCCAAGCCTCCTGTGCCAGGGGTTGGGCAAACTGGGGGTGAGAAATACTAAAGAAAAGTGAGATGTGGCCCAGAAGAGCATGCCCTCGGAGTCAGCGAGGGACTGTCGGCGTGGCTTTTGGTGCCCCAGCTCTCAGGAAGGGCGGCAGCTCACTCCGAATTCACCTGCTCCTGGAGATGGGGGATGGCAGCTTTCATTTAAAACCACTTGCAAAACTCATCCCAGGTTGAAGGCACAACCCTAGGGGGGCTAGGAGCTGAGAAACAGCCACCTGGTTTTTAAAACGGCACTTTCACACCCACCGCTCTCTCCCACGTGGCCACACGGCGTGGACAAGACCGAGCAGGGCCAGAGGATGCCAAGATGTGCTCTGCAGCGGGGACAAAAAAAAGAGGACATCCCTCCTCCCACTCCATCAGAAGAGGATGCAGGGCCACGGACAAAGTCACCGTCCCCGGTGCGACAACACGTCCAGCCTCAAAGAGAAACCTCAGCTGCAAAGGAAACAGCTTAACAGGAAAAACAGCTGGAAAAAGGGGAAACCCTAGAACCAAAGGAACCCCTACAACACACATCCTCCCCCTCCCCTCCTCCTTTTGCGCCTTGTTCTCTCTCTCCTTTCCCCGGCCGGGTTTAATTTGACACCTTGAGCTTTGGTAACGAGGTGGGGAGAGAAGAGCCACAGCGGAATTCATTAGGCTGAGCACTGCAGGGCCCGCTCTCGGCACGCTAATGACATCGGAGGATAGGGAAACGAGACAGCCGCCACGCCGGATGAAATAAACATGAGCACTGTCAGCCCTGACAGCAAAAGGGACAAAATAAGGCAGGTAGAGACCTTTCCCCAGCCGCGCAATGCAAAGCGACAGCATCCAAAGCCCCCTGCCCGCGGATCCCCTCTGCCCTCCGCTCGGCAAAGGGGAGGGTGGCCGAGAAGGGGATGGAAAAGAAAAGCGGCGATTAAATCACCCTTCCCACGATTAAACCACCCTTCCCCGGGCACTCGCACTCTTTGGGTCCCCTCCCACGGCCGGAGGAACTCGTGCCACCTCTTTCCAGCTGGCCGGCGCGATCCCAAACTCCACGCAGCTGCTCCCAGGGTGGGGGTTTCGCGTGGGGTACACCTCTCCCTCCCCCAAACGGCGCAGGGAAGGGGGGGAGTAGGGTCAAACAAGTATTGCACAAATCCCACAGGCTCATCCCACCAGTGAACAAGCCGGAGAGGACCGAGCTCCGGCGTGCCACGGGTCTGATGCGCAGCACAAGGACACGCGTGCAGGCACAGACGGTGCTCCTGGCGTGCCACGGTGCTACGCGAACCCGGCGACATCGCTCTGGCACAACTTCTGCCAACACTCACCGTCATCTTCGATTCTGGAAATACCCAGGCAGCCAGCAACGCCTTACATTGCTCACTTGCAAACCTTCATCCCAAGACCATGAGCGCGCAGATACGTCAGCCCTGCTGAGACAGCAGCGTTTAAAGGGCAATATGCAAGTTGCAAAGGGCAGGAAACCTGCAGGCTCTAGGAGAAAACCATCTATCTACATCAGCTCTCCAGTTTGGAAGCTGGACTGCAGGGACACCAGGCCGGGATGGTCCCAGTCTGCTTCCCTCACAGGATGTGGGCCTGCAGGACCATCAGGCGATGCTGAGGTCTTCCACTGTGTCTAAAACACGAGAGGATGGGCGCAGGACTGCTGCCCACCAGCAAGGAGCCAGAGCCCGGCTGCCCAGCGCAGCCTCCGGGATGGCACTGCCTCTCCTCCATCTCCAAACACCACTCCTAGCACCCTCCTCACCCAGCTCCTGGTCCCCTCTCCTAAAGGTCCTCTTCAGGATGACGAGGCTTTTTGCATTCATGGGGCTGCTCCAAGCTGCATAGGTGACAGGAGGGTCAGAGAAGCAGGAGTTACTTGCCGTGGATCAGGGAAAAGCCGCGTGGGCTTTGAGAAACCAGATCTCGAGGAAGATGGGGACGCTGAACTGACCTGCCCAGCATTAATTCTGCCCGATGCCAGGCAGATCACTTCCCTTTGTGCCTCGCTCTGCCCACCGCTTCTCCAATTCATCAACCAGTGCAACAACCAGGTCAGACTTTTCTTCAACGTCCCTGACGCTCTGCAAAGTGAAATACTTCTCAACCCCAGAGCGACTGGCATCACAAGCAACCTTTTCCTTTCCTCCATTGACCTGCCCCATCCCTCCACTAAGGGAAGAGACTTCTTCCCGCACGCACCAACACACAGCACAAGAGCTCATCTGCCTGATGCCAGGCACATCACTTGGGTTGACAGATGCTGTCTTCCCATCAGGAATCTGAATTTTCTGCTTGGGTTTGGGGGGCAAGTTCTTCTGGCTGGGCAAAGTTTCCAGAAGGCTCTTTTACAGCATCTTCACTCCGGCGCTTTTAGTGCTCCCAGTTGTTGGCTCTGCTCCCAGGACACAGCAGCGTGCAGGAGGGAAGGGCACACGATGGGAAAAAAAAAGGCAAACTCGGAGAGCACAAGAGCCCTGAGCATTACTCCTGTATCGGTCCCTAGCCTGTACCCGATCTGAACAAGTCACACGTACGCACCTGCCTCAGTTTCCCCACCTATTAAAAGAGCCGAACCCTCATCTGGCCCTTTTCTCCTCCTATTCTGACCAAAGGACGGCACTCCCTGACAGATGCACTGCTAGATTTGCTGCATCTGCACCACCCTGATTTTTACCCCAGCAAAGAACCCCACACGTCGATGGGAATATGGGACCCATCATATGGTTTAAATGACCCAGGGCTGTTTCCCAAAGTCCACTCAAAGGCCAGGAACACTTCCAGGCTCAGACGTTCACTCTCCGTTTCATCATCTGCTTTTATTCCCTCCCCCCACTCCCCCAAGCATCCCTTGAAAGCGAATGGCAATTGAGTTTGTAAGTCCCTATTCATCAAGGAAATTAATTCCTTATGCATAATTCATTTCTTTTGTCAACTTTTTTTTTTTTTCCCCCCAAATGCTCCCGAATGCATCAGGAGTGGAAGCAGCAATGGGAGAATGGGAACACAAGAGGCTGAGAGAGAGAAGAAACGGTCCTGCTATAAGCTGACCATCCTCTGCCCTGCACCAGCCCATCACTCCAAGCCCTGGCTGGCAAGATGTCCCACCAGATGTCTGAGGAGGAGGGAGGCCATCACAAAGTTTGAGCTACCAATAAGCGAGTTTGCTGGTGGGACAGAGAAGACCTGTGGGCTAAAAGTTTGTGCTATGTCTACCTTGTTGCCTATGCCTGGAGGTAGCCGAGCTGAGGATGGTCTCGCTGCAGTTGAGCAGCATCTCAAGCGACAACTGAGAGCCCCAGTAGTGGTCCAGGGCTGGCACAGAGCAGGGGCACCAGGGTGCCCAGAAGACCAAAGATGGAGTGAGCTATGAAAGTGTGAAATCACAGCGCTCTGGTCCCTGAATCAAAGGGGTGGGAGCCTCCGATCATGCTTTCTGTCCTCCTCATTGCAGGTTATGCTGGCTGGCTGGACACGTCCTTCAAGAGCTATCCTCTCTGGGTCCAGAGCGAGCTATCCAGCCTTCACCATACATCTTGTCTGTAAGGAGGCATCCTTACAGACATCTGTCTGGGTTATTTATGGAGGAGAGCGCTGGAGCCATGTCAGAGCCCTGCTGACTACAGAAGCTTTGCAGATAGGTTTACCTTGTTGCAAGCACAAGTCTGGAAAGAGGCCTGGAGGTAACACTCACACCTTGTCAGCTCTTGGAAGGACAACCCAGGAAGATAAACCAAGAGGAAGAGTTGGCTGGAGATGAGCCATGACTGCACTCAGAGAGGACTCTGAACCCCCAGTTCCTCCCAGTGTCAGGATGGGCCCACGCCACCAGCAGCACCCAATCTTTAATTTCCCTGCAGCTCTCACGGCGCAGCAAGAATGGAGCGACTCTCCCTGCCAGCTCCACATTGCTCCTTCCCAAGGCGAGGAGATCCCAGCTCACCCCGGCATCGGTACAGCCCAGCTCGGACAGGACATGGTGACACCATCGCTGAAAACTCAGACTGGAAGCACTGGGGCCACGTGCAATGCCGTAACCCCGGCAGAACGCCGCAGGTCCCAGCGGGATCGGGTACAACAGCTGCCTGGGTTACAGGGTTGGGTTTACTGCTGACCTATTGACATTTACACTCGCACGCAGTCGGTAAACCGCCTTCAGATACCTGACCAAAAAAAGACCGTGGCACTCGGCCCGTGCTGCTAATCCCCAAACTTGAGGAGAAGTTCACACGCAGCGCTCACGCCCACGTACCATCACTTCCCACCCTGCAAGCTGGGAAACCCCATATAAATAAAGCTTAATTGCTGCTACTCCGACACAGCACACGCAGGCAAAACGCGCGGTAGCCAAACAAACAGCAAAGCCCTGGGATTTCCCGACTCCTCCGCAGACCAGACCCTCCAGCTGATGTTCAAAGTCAACGGGACCATCGCCTTACCTGCAGACCTGGCTTCTTTCATGACCGAGCTTCTCCCTCTGCTAGGGAGGGGAAGGCATTTGTATAGTGAAGTTGAATTCATTTACTGCTTCTGCGCTCGTGACTCTCAGTGGCACTAAAGAAAAGGGGAAAATTAAGCGATGTGCTGAGATACCACGACCATCTCCAACTCTCCACAGAGGGGACACAGCCCTGGCTGCATCCCACCCCAGCCCACAGAGCAGAAGGCAGCGGTTCACGCTGTTCCCTGTACTAAATTTGGACAGTAAGTAACGCCACCTTGTCACGGGGGTACAGAGAGCGTTTGCAACGCCCCATTTAACTGCACTGTACTCCTATCCACGGGCTTCATCAGCATATTTCAGCGGCGCCTTGATGGATGAAGATAGATGGGGGAACATCATCCTTGGTGAAATCACTGTTTTATCAAGGTTAAACCATCCTCGCGCTGCACCACCTCCCTTTGTTGCTTCGTTTCCAATCACAAAATTAGCGGCAGATGTAACGCGCGTTTGCACGGACCCCGTTCCTCCCTCCCCAGCTCAGCTCTTCCTTCTGCGGGGTGGGGAGGGAGGGGAAGCATGGGGAGACCTCTCCCATTTCCATGCCTAACCCCCTCTGTGGGCTCTGGGGACCCAATGAAACCCAAAATCCACACGGATTTCATGAAGGTGCCTCTGCAGCACGGAGAGCCAGTGAAAGCTCAGCTACGTCGGCCATCAAGGCTCTCCAACAGCTCCTGCTAAAGCCAAAGGACCACCAAGCCCTTCTCCTTTCACCTCGGCACACATCTGCTGGCACGTTTCTGTGGGCTGAGAGCTAAAGCCACGGCAAGCAGAAGATGAGGAAGGTAAGCAGGAGGCAGGCAGGCTTTTGATGGAGCCAGATGGCCTCATGGTCAAGGTACCAAGGGGAATGGGATGCAGAAGGGCAGCAGCACGATAAATGACCTTTCTCCATTGTCAGCCTGGCTGGATGCGGGCGGGAAAGTCTGGGCAATTTGAGGAAGAGGGCATTGGAGCCGGGGAGGGAGGGGAAAGGCTTTTATCTCCAGGTCAGAAGTTCAACCCCAGCCCAGGTCAGCAGCGACAGAAAGCTGTTGCCTTCTGACACCTCTCCAGCAGCCAGCTGGGCAGGCTGAGGATGGCCCCGCGGTTCCCAGCCCCAGCACTCTCCATGTCCCCACCCGGCAGGCTGGGCATGTCTCCTTCCAGCTCCTCCCAAGAGCCATTCCCTCCAGCCTCGGGGGACATGGCCCACAGCAGCTGTGCTGGGCCACCAGGCAGAGCCAGGTCCCCCTGCAAACCCCAAGCACACTTAGGACCCTATCAAACCCCCTCCATGGAGCCCCTCTGCTGGGGAAGGCTTGTCCCTTTGCTCGGTTTTACCAAAAAAGGAGAAATATGTGGCTTTGAGCACCGTCCCCGGTGGATCACCGTGAATCACCCCATTTTTCCAAGATCAGACATCACACACTTGCCATGGAGAAGACCTTGCGCAGGGTCAACAAGGCCCTGACGTATCTTGGACAAAATCATCAGACGAGGAGCCCTTGTGACTCAGAACGCCCGTCCCGCTGGAAACCCTATAGATCTCAGGCTCCCGAGTCACTCTGACCCAGATTTCGGAGCCCTTTCGGGACTGAGTCACCCCGTGCCCGGAGACACGGTCCCAGCAGAGGACAGCACCTGTTATCCCCGCGGCCTCGAGCCAGGCACTCGCTGGAGGAACATGATCCCGGTGGCTTGGGAATATGTAAGGACAGACGACCACGGTGGGCAGCATGAAGCTTTTAAACGGTCTGCAGGACCCCCTCTCTGTAGCCCCGGGCTTCTAAATACCTTTTAAAACAATCTGTACCCCCTTTATAGCACTGTTTGTCTCCGCAGGGCACCTTGAAGTTACGAGAGGATCTCCGGGCCGGGGCCAGCTGCTGTGTTGTGTGGTCCCCGTTAAACACAGATGGGTCAGGCTGCCTCCCGCGGGGAGACCTGCTCCAGCCGTGGCTTTGCATCGCCGTCATGAAAAAGTCAGCCTTGGCGACCAGGCTTTCTATCTAGCCTGTCACTCATTGCCTACATGTTGCTTAGGTCCCTTTAGCATCTTTCAGCCAAGGCTCAACGGTGTTTTGGACCCAAAAAAAAAAATAAAAAAAAAAATGTGTAAGATGGCTTGCAGGATCCTTGGCTTTACAGCTGGGGAAACTGAGGCACAGGCTGAAACTCAGGCTCATGAAATGCAGCACCCACCAGCCCGATTGCTGCGTAGCCACCCCCCTTCCCTCTCCCCTCCACCTCCTCTGGACCAGCTCCAGACACAGCCGGCCCAGGGGTCAGGCCCGTGGGGGCTGCCAGCCCTCCCCTCCTCCTCCTCTTCCTCCAGCGGGATCTCTCCTTTGCTCTTTCCCCAGCAGGGAAAAGCATCCCTGATATGCAGCTCAGCAGCCAACTGACCCTGGCAGGCAGTGACCCGGGAGAAGGTCACTTACTGAGTCCTGCTGCGCTATCTGCTGCCTCTGAAGTCACCCGGCTGCCGGGGGGGGGGAAGAAGGGCTGACACCCTTGGGGGGGGCCGTGGGTACGTGCACACACGCAGACACCCACAAACTTTCCGGGAGAGGTGGCTGGTTTCACAGCCCAGCTCCTTCAGGGCTGCTTCCCCACACCAACAGCACCCGGGCACCGGCGGGAGCAGGGCAAGACTTTCCTGGGCTGCCCCCATCCCCTGCCCGCTCCTGCCATCCCCTGCCTGGTGCAGGCAGCTCTTGACTTTGCAGATACCATCACGACAAGCCCGGCGGAGAAGGCTCTCGGGAGGAGATGCTCACGGGGAAGTTTCCTCTGAGCTCTGCGTGCAGCAGTTGGCTCGCGCTCCAAAGCAACGCGGTTTATAGCCCTTATAAAAACATTTATATAGACTGCCTGTTCCTCTGCATATAAGGCCAATGTCTTCAGACTTGGGAAGGCCCCAACACCATATTCAGGCGCAAGGAATAACCCAGCTTCCATCCAAAGCTGGACAGAAACCAGCCAGCAATCTCAGAAAACCTCTCCAAGAGCTATATATGGATTTTAGAGCCCAGTCCCAGTTCACACTGGGAGAAGAGGCCAGGAGGGCTGTGCTGACCAGCACGCTCGAGACATGACAATAGAAACATGTTACCAGAAAACTAAAGAAAAGGGTTTACAGCAGCCAAAAGAAAAGGAAAAGGTGGAGGTCTCCTTCCCTTCACCCCATCCCCAGCGCAGCGAGGTAAATGAGAGCACGGATTAAACAGATGCTGCTTACGCTATATCCTCAAACAAAACAAAAGCAAGACTTTCTGCAGTATAAATCTGTCATTAAAAAGCACAGCTCTGGGTAACAGTACTGCAGCAGCAGACGTTCACAACAGCCCAGATCTGGCTTCACGTGAGACATGCAAGTTGGAAAACCCTCAGCACCCAAATCTTTCAGGTTTGCAAGGATCCCAACCCACCCGTAGTAGGCAGGACCAGTTCCTTTTCACCCATTTCATACTGGTTGCCTCCGAATATCCTTGGGTATCCCACTGGGGAGGGGGAGCAGAAACATCTTCTTTCAGTTGCTAATTCACACGCTACCACCAAGGAGATGCCCTCTTCCTCAGTTTCCCCAGGACCCGAACAAAGCACTCATTCCCATGGCCATCCCGGCCTGGCACAGAGCCATTCCCACGGCAAACTTGCCCCCTCCTCCCAGTAACAACCAGTTTGTTCCAAACCCATGCAGCTGTCATGAAGAGCTCACAGATGATGCTCGCCCCAAACTTCTCCACCAGCCCTGACGCAGGCTGTCCTCTGCCACAGAGGCGGCAGCACCTCAACCACAGGGCAGACGGGCATCTGTCCAAAGCAAGGACGTTCCACAAAGCTTGACTTCCAAGACTCAGGGACATTTGGACTTCAGTTCCTGGAGACAATTAAGAGAAATAAACCTGGTTGCTTAGCCCCAGCACTGGAGGGGGAACGATTTTCCCTAGCGCTAATGGAGGTGCATTTTCCTTACGTATATATCAGCTTAGATGATGTCCAGGCAGAACATTAAATTAGCCAGCCTCTATTAATTACAGCACTTCTATAGCTCTTCCCATCTTCCAAGTGCTTTACAAACAGCATTAATTCCTGTGCATGTTATCTCCTTTCCAAAAACCTCCCTGAAGAGCTGGCAAAGCCCCGCAGCCTGGAGCGAGCAGACCCCACCCAACCTCGTGGTCCCCCCCGCACGCACCCAGGCTCCCACCGCGCCTTTGCTCACGACCATTGTTTGGGAGCTGGAGCCCAACTAATTTACGAGTCATCAAAGGGCCAAGACTCCCCAGCGAGGTCTTTCCCTGCGGTCTCCCACAGACTGGGACTTACTGCTGTCCTCCCACCCCTGAGGGCTGCTGGCACTCCAGCTTCAGCATCTCTGCCTCGCCTCTCTCCCCGGCTGGAGAATTTCTCCCACCATTAAAATTAACAAGGTGGGTTTGCAGAGACGAGCTCGCTACAGAGCCCCTCCTGCTCCCTGAGTTTGGGGCTGTTTTTAAATTAAGTTGCACTCCTGTAAGTGCAAAGTTATACCAAGCGTCATTTACTTTACTGCCGAGCAATGAGGAGCGGGGAGGGAAGCAGGGTGCTCCCCTCCTGGCACGCCGTAAAGCACCCGGCACACGCCGACATGCAGACGCTGCCTGCAGTTCTCCTCTGCTCCGGTCCGGCAGCGTTCCCCGTGCCAAGAGCTACAGCCTGGAAAATGGCACTTGTGCTAAAGTGCCCGCATTAATCAAATCTTCATTCACACCAGCAGAGAGATAGAGGGAAAGGCAGACAGATCCCATCAGCTCCCCGAACCCAGCCTTTAGTCCACCCAGGTCGGGAAGAAGCACGCTCCGGTACTTTGCCGGCCGGCAGCCTCCGCATGATGCAATGGAAGCCATGACGGCAGAAAAGGGCAGTGAAAGCCTCCGTGTCGCAGCTTTCACAGACCTAAGTGTTCCTAGGAAGAAAGGAGAAATTACAACTTCCCAAACTAGACTTAGCAAAAAGGACCTATGGCAGAAGAGGGCCACACAATTCCCAGCAAAATCACCAAGCTGAGCTTTGACCCCAGAGACTGACCCCACATCCTAACCAGATCCCATCCCTGGGACCACCAATCCATCATCTACAGCATGCTGCGGAGTCAAGCTTAGCAACAGCAACAGGGACATCGTGTGTTGGACGCCCTGGGGCAAGGAACCCACGAGAGCAATCGCAAGGCTTAGGGCTACCCCTAACACCACCCAAATACAGGGCAACCTCGGCCTCTTAGTCACCATCGGCAGGAACAGAACGGACGCTAATCACATCAGCACCAACCTCGCACTGGGAGATCCAACACCAGACTGAACCTTCACACCCCAAATCACAGGCTGGAAGGGGCGGACAGACACGTACGGACTGACCCCTTCTCCAACACTGCAACAAGAGGATCCTTATCCGATGTTCTTCCAGCCTGTTCTTGGACACCCATCACACAGGTGAGTGTCGCTTCCCCAGATGGTTTTACACTTGCACACACAACCTGAAGAGGAGGTTGCTTGAACATTGTGTTTGTTACTACTTCTCACCTGGTCTTTCATTTATTCCTTCAGTCTGCAAAGCGAGAGTATGTTTGCTGTCCTCTCTGGACTAAAGAGAGCAAGAACCACCTTGACTTTAGTCTGCCCAAGAGCCTAACTCCCATACGCTCCCATCTAGGAGCTGTAAGACAAAGTCTTGTCCAAGCTTACGCAGCTCTCTGTGGCACTGGAAAAAAGTCAAATATAGATCATCCAAACCCCAAGTGAGTGCTCTGCCAAGTAAATCAGGGAAGAAAGCATTGAACAGAAAGCGCAAAAACTGGAGGGTGGAGGACGGATTCCCCTCCCTCTCATTTTAATAACCCAAGGTTGCAAGGACAGGAAGACCTCTTCAAACTACACCGAGCCTGGCGCAGCAGCATCACGACCTTCACCAGTTTTCCGCTCATTGAAGAGGAAACAAACACAACGTGCTCCAGTTTCTTCCACTCTTCTGCCTTTTCCTGTTCCCCACAGATCCTCTGGACAACCAGACAAGACAGGCCTAATGCTCAAAGGGAATGTCAGCTGGAGCGCAGCCACACCACAATCTTAAGCCAGACCTTAGATCAGACCTATCCCTTCCCCGCTGCGAAGGTACGGCAGCAAACAGCACCTGGGCCACCAGAAATGAATCTTGGCAAAACCCTGCCACCCTACGGGTGCCAGACACTCCTGGCTTCAGCATCCCTGCACAAGAAATGGGAAGAGGTGCTACAGCTATGATGGGACCTCATCCTCCCAACATCAGCAGCTGGTTTCAGCCCTTCTCCCCTCCACCCTGTTATGGGGTCGAGGACGCAGGGCAGCACCACGAGGCAGGGCAAGCTCTCCTCCAGGCTTCGGTTGCCCAACCCGCAGCAACAGCGGCAGGCAGTGCTCGATAGATCATCTTCTCTGAAACCATCGGCTCCCAGCTCCGCGACAAGCCGGCCGAGACGGCCACGGGCTTCCCCGAGCAAGGTGCACCATGACACCTTTGCTCAGCACTCGGAGGCAAGAGGAGGGAGAAGGAGAGTCTGTCTGAAGCCACTTTCCAACCAGCCTTTTAAGTTAATGCAGAAATCTTCCCAAAGAGTCTGGCTATAGGAGACACTGGTCTCCACTGAATCAAGATCTGTTATGTTGTAATATAATAGATGTAAATTAAAACAGAAAATCTATCATGCCTCTAATGTAGCCTGATAGCTGAGCGTGTGGATCCGTACAAGCAGAAGCACAGAGAGGAAGGGTGATATATGGCGAAGCTGGATGGAGGGTGAAAAGCGTGGCGAGACGAGCCGGAGAATGGCGCAGCCCGCTCTACGCTCCTCAGACCCAAGGGCAAGAGAGGAATAAATGTTGATTAGTGTTGATTTTGTCCGACGAACGCTTGTCGAGTGACAGTTGGACTAAGCTGCTCTGAAAGAGAAGCATTAATCTTGGTCTGGTTTAAGTAGAGTATATTAATTTGTGTCATTTTTACTAAGTCGTACTGAGAAAGGCTTCTTACTGCTTTGCATCTGACTGCTTTGGTGGTTTAGCCTACTTTATTTTTTTTCTCCCTTTTTCCCTCCTTCCCCCTTTTAAACAGATACGGCGGCAGCAGCAACATATTCAAATAGCTCAGCAGGAGAGCGGGGGACCAAACGCTTCGCTCCTGGATTAAGAAAATAAACTCCCAGGGTGTTGGCATAGCAACAGCATTTCAGATGAACTGCTATATATTCCGTGATTAATAAATTAACATTTTTTTCATATGGTTGTTCCTCCTTTTCTTTCCCTCCTTCCGACGGCAGGAAGGAGAGCGGGAGGGGGGTGAGCAGCACGTCCCCACGAGCTGGGGATGGGGCTTTGCCCAAGCAGGGTGCCAGTGTCTCCTTCCCTCTCCGTGCGCCCAGCTGCAGCACGGACCTTTCTGCACCCTACAGAGGTGCGGGAATATGACGGGGACGTGATGCCCCAAGTGTCAGGGCCAAGGAGAAACGGGCCTCGGGTGGGCAGGGACGGAGATGCGGCACAGGCGAGGAGGCAGGCGCCAGGGGTGCCGGCAGCCCCACTGCAGGCTGGGCTGGAGGTGCTGCCGGTGCTGGGACGAGGCCAGTTTTGACTCCCCTTTGGGGGCTGACCATCCCCGGCTGGCCCAGCAGCGTGCACGCTCTCACCGTGGAGGAACGAAGCGCTCCTGCAGTGGCAGGCAGCAGTACGGGCAGGCGTTGCCTGCGCGGCCGGTCCTGGCTCGGCTACGCTCCATTCCTGCTCCCGGCGGGACGAGGGCTTCGCATGCAGGTCTGTGCCCCTTGCTGGCGGATCGGCTCTTTTGCAGCCACTTGCTCCTCTCTGCTGCCCGCCTTCTTTTTTTCCTTTTACTTACTTTTATGGGAAAGGGACTAGAGGGAGAAGCTAGAGAAAATACCATGAATTAAGAGCAAAAGACTGCGAAGTTCCCCAGAGCAAACTGTATGCGCAGAGTTAATTTTCCATGGCTGGAGCAGGTAACAAGAGCTCCCGCACGTTTCGCAAGCCTTTCCGAACATAACCGGGCGATCCCATTCTCGTACGAACAAGAAACCAGAGCCTCCCCCAGGAGCACCGGTGAGCGACTGACCCAAATTCAAACACTTTCTTCCTCCTGCCAGCACTGGCAAAGTGACCAGTACTGAACCGTATCCGCCTTCAGGCCCTCGCTGCACTGCACTGCACTAAGAGCCTGAACACAGGAGGGAGAAAACCAACAATTCAGGATTCATTATAGCCCCCCCACAGCTCCAAAATAAAAAGGCCCTGGATATGCTGGGCTGGGAAAGCTTTGCCAGGATGGCAGGCTCCCACCGGGGTAAAGGCTGGTGGGGTGATCTGTGCCCCGTTCTCAAACACTGATACTAGGCGGTCTGCAGGCCAAGAAGGTTCAGGCTTGGTCTATGTGCTGCTCCCCTCCGAATTCAAGAGGTTTGGGTGTTTTTTGTTGTTTTGTGTTGTTGTTTTTTGTTTTTTTTTAAAATCTTACTGTAACACCTCTTGCATCTACAACCATGCCCTGAACATCCCCATCACCCATGCTGCTCACGGCCTCTCTGGCACCGCAGCAACCCTCCCCCAGCTCCACCACCCAAAGCTGCTTTGCTTCAGGCACACGCCAAAGTCGAAACGTTTCCTCTTCTTACCAAAACCTGAATTTGTTTAAGTTTCATTAAAGCATGAAATCATTTTGATGAGGTTTGAGTTACACCCACCACAAGCTGCACGTGCGTATAGGCACGCTGTAGGCACACACTCTGCGCACCTCTGAGAATTAAGATCCCGAAGAAGAGCCAACAATTTTAAAAGCGTTTCAGCTGTGCGAGACCCCAAGCCTTCTTCTGAGGTCTCAACAAACCCCCCACCTCCTTCACAGCATCGCCGCTCTGACGGCGTTGCCGGGTCCCTCCATGCTCTCTGTACCGTGGGAGCGCACAGCGGGGTCTCCACCCATGCCCCAAGGGCACCCTCCCGCCCATGAGACCCTCCTCTGCTGCCGGCAATCCTAAAGAAACAGAAACCTTTTAAAATTGGAGCCGCCGAGGAGAGGGAAGCAGAGCACGGCCCCGCAGCACTTTCCTCCGCTCGGTATTGCTGCTGCTGGGGACGGCGGGCGAGCAGCACCGCGCCGTGTCCTCCCCTTAACGTTATCTTACGCTCCGGAGCACAAAGGACTACTTAGAAAACCCTCGCTGGTGTAATGCTGTTTCTCAATGACTTTTCTTATGGATCCTGGAGGATAAGCCGTATCAAAGCATCTCCGCAGCTGCATACAGAGAGCTGGGGGTAACCTGAGCCTTTTATTTAAGCCACTGCCAGCCTCTAGCCCAGCACCGGTTGTTTTTAGGGGGAAGACGGAAGAGAGCAAGCGCCCGGGGTGACATGGGATGCTTAGCATCAAACTTCAGAAGTGTCTTTGGATATTGGCACATTCTTCCTCTAGTCCTGTTTGAAAACACATCCCCACTTGCAACTTCTTTATTAAACACACCAACAATCGGTCTACAAGTAAGGACTGAGTCCCAAATCCAAAATATGCAGAGCCCGGGAATTATCTACACACCTATAGGTGGGAATGTTCCTCATCCCTCCCAAACACCGTCCACGAGAGCCCACACGGAGTCACTGCAGCATCAACACTACCCGGTCCCTCACTAACGCTTTCCATCTAACCCACGAGATTTTAGAATAAATCAATCCATCAAAACACTGAGTCCGAGCGTCAGCCCCTTCGCTCACGAGGAAAGGGCAAGACCCCGGCAGGCAAAGTGCGCACACACGTCACAGCTCATTTTCCCCGGGCTGAATTGAGGGAGCCGGGGTCAGCACGGGAAGAGGCGCAGCCCCTGCTTTCCGAGGTGTATGGCCTGGGAGAGAGAAAACAGGGCACTGCTTGCTCACAAAGCACCAGTTCCATGGCTTAGGTGCTTTTTCAGCAGCCTAAAATGGTACAGAAAAGATCCCGTCGGCCCTACCTTCTTATCTGAACGCTGCCGTGCACAGAGGCTGTGTCCCTCCAGCAAAGAGCCTTGCCCACTACAGGCACTATGTCATACTGGTCCTTTAAATGGTGAGCCCCTGCACTGGTCCGCTGGACCAGATGGTTCTCAGCATCCTCATCAGGGACAGCATCAAGTACGGGATCCGCTTTTAGAAATGTAAGGGGTCAACCAGTCAAGAATGGGATGGGGAAACCCTCAAAGAAATGTAATTAAAAAAAAAAAAAAAACCACCAACCCACCACCAAAAAACCCCAGAAAACAAAGCAACAGAACAGCCTCCTCGAATTTGTCCACTATGATCCGCACCAGATTATTCTGTTTCCCCCAATTTCCCCAGTTTAAAATGAACCCTGCAAAGAATCAGGAGCTTGAAATAGAAGAGGACGTATGTGAAATAGTGCCAAGCACTCAGCGTGCTGCAAAACATCTCCAGCCCCTTACAGCTTTTGCCCCCTGCAGTGTAATCCCCAGCAATGCTGGTTAGACCCTGTTTCGGACCTCACTTTTCAATTTATCCCTTGTCCATCCTGAATTTCACTGCCCAGTTCCTAGTCCAGGGTCACCTCTGTGGTAGCCATTTGATGGTTCCTCACCATCTGACACCCACACCCCTCACCAGTTCACCCAGGGAGAAGCAAAGCGGCAATACTTGCACCCTGAACTTGGCAAGAAGGACCTTCTTTGTTGTAAAAAAAAAAAAAAGAAAAAAAAATTCTTTAACGATCCCCAAAATCAAAGGGAAAGTCTGAATTCAAACTCAGATCGAGAATCCCAAACAGAAGACCAACTAGACAATTAATCATTAATTCCATGCTGCTCAAAAATCCAGAAGTTTAGCCCTGGACCACATCCACCCACATACCTGGTTTAGGGGTGCCTCTAATTTCTGGGCTCACCATCAAGCACCATGCTTGCACAGCTCCATTAACACATGCTCAGAGACCTGCTCTCCATACCTTGCAGCCAAGACCACAAGAGAGAAGCCCGTGAAAGGTCTTCTGCTGCTATTACTCTTCTGCTTTTACAAAAGACCCCATGAAACTCCGGTGCTGTGCAAAGAAACGATACAAATAGGTAAAATGCCATTCATCTAACGAGCTTCTACTCAGCATCCTGGAGTGGCTCATTCATTTATTAAGTTTCCAGGTGTTTCCTACCAGGTGCTAGCACCTAACATCCCCTCGGAGAGCGGCTACTCATGGGTCTCCCGGTCCGCCATGGAAACTAATGAGGCTCCACCACGAAGGGAGAATTTCCCTCCGTAACTCCCTAGCTCCGATCCCATGCATCTGGAATTCCTGAAACTCCCCTTATTTCACCAGTATGGTTGTATTAATAAGACGTCTGGAGACACATGCCATACCCAGTTAGGAAAAGGAACTAAGATCTCTCCTGCTCTATCAAGTGTGGCCTCTGCAGCCCAGAAAGCCCACTGCTACCCTTTTTGCCAAACCACACTGCAAATAACACATCTAATTTGCTCTCCGCTGTGCTCCTTAGGTCTTTTGCAACATTACTGATTTCCAAGAGCTTTCCTCCCACTGAATCTTTCCGGTTTGGATCGTGAGGGTAGTATTTTGCAATTCCTTCCTCGCACATTCATGAAGTGTTGCTGTTCGCCACTAAAAAGCCGCTTGCTGGGCTCTACCCCAAAGGCAGCTGCGTTTCAATGGTCGGGAAGCTAATAATATACATTACCATACCGGTAGGCAGGGAGAGACGTGCACTGATGTTTATGTCTTCCCCGTACAACCAATGCACAACGCGGACAGGGGTTTTTTTTTTTCGGTGGAGAATCCGGAGACGGAGGGAAGCGCGCGAGACGATCGCGCCACGAGAGCGAGCGGCAGCACGTGCCACCGGCACCCCGGCTCCCGATCGATAGGCCATCTGTAATAGAAGATCAATCGCTTCCATTTTGCGAGGTGTTAAGTGTGACGGGGATTGAATTAAAGCCGAGACCATAAGAGCAGCTATAAGTTATGCCTTTTTTCCTTCCCCCTCCTTTTTTTTTTTTTCCTTTTAAGAAACAAACCCATAAAATGGTACTTTTTTTCTTCCCTGCCCCCTCCCTTTCCCCTCTAAGATTTTCAATTAGGTGAGTGGAAGGACGAATGGCGCAAATACATTTTGCTCAAGTTCTAAGTGCTTTTGAAACCCCTTGTCAAAGCATTTAGTAACGCAAGATTTAAGATGCCCAATTAATTTTTCCCCAACAAGGAGCCAAAAGTAGATGCAGGAGGAGGTTAAAAGCTAAGTGTTTAATTAATATTAAATTTATATGATTCTTTATCACTGAAAGCATTGTAAAATTGAAAAAGCAGTTAATTTTATGGTCACTGTGTATTCCTATGCTTTGATCTTTGATCCATGGAATGAAATCGCGGAGTGTAAAGACTCTCCTGCTTTATTATACCTGTCTCACGGCAGGGATGCTGGGCGAGGTGAGCTCATCTGAGCCCCAGCGCAAACCCGGCAGGGTGGTACCCGGGTACGAAGCCCACACGCTGCCCGGGGATTGGGGGGGTGCACAGTTTGCAATCACCCCCCCCGCAAAGGGAACTTTGTGCCATTTGGCCGAGGACGGCACGAAACTCTTCCGTACGCCACCGCTGCCTTGCCGCCGATTCCTGGCCTCCCCCGTGCCTATCCGCCAGCGAGACAAAGAGCTATTATGCAGAACGGATTTCACTGGAAAGAAAAAAAGGGGGGGAATAATTTCTGCAGGGGTTTTTATGTGGTTTTTTTTTATATTTTTAAATCCCACTGGGAGCCTCATTATAATTTAGTTATTAGCAGGGGGAAAAAAACCAAATAAGTAAAAGAAATTTAACATCTTAAAAAATACATATATTTAAAGGGAGAAAAATCAACAGGATGAAAGTTCTCCGAGCTTCAAAGCAGTTGCAAATTCCGGATTCAAACATTTCAGGCAGCCCCACTGGCAAGCGAGCTGCTTTGGGGTCAGCTCCCCATCACAGATCCATCGCCGCTCCTGAAGGGAACAGGCAGGGTCCCCTGGACCGCAGACACCCAGGAAGCCCCGAGAGACACCCGGGATGGGGAGCACGTCTCCACGCTGAGCAGGACCCTCTGATCCCACTCCTCTCCTAGGAAACCCTCTGAAAGGCCACGTACATCCTCCCCGGTCCCTTCAATCCAGTGCCTCCTTCCCAGAGAGAGGTATGGTGCGTATGTTCATATAATAAGAAAGTGAGAGTTTAAATAGGAATTTAATCGTATTAAAGTCTTGATTTTAGGGCAGGTACATAAGTCATACACATGAAGAGGCATAAAGTAATGAAATGGTGCAGCTCTCAGGATACAGCTGGGAAAACTGGGAAGTCATTAAGGACGGGCAAAAATTAGGCTTGATGTATCAAGAAATAAGATCTAATAATTGGCACTGCTTCATAAGCGACGGGAATTAATATTGTTAACCCTTCGCACCCGCTCTTCAATTTATTTTCGGTTGCTGTCAGAGAAGGACAGTCGTCTTATCCCCAGATGAGAGGTTCCAGCGCAGCAGCTACACAAGTTGCCCCAGGTCATGTGGCAGTGATGGAGCAGAGCCTGGAAGAGAAACCAGGTTTCTCCTTTCCCATGGGATGCCAGAAAGCGGCTCCTCTTCTACTAGGCAGAAGAGACGCCAGACACACAAAGAAGCAGTCTATAACCTCAGGGAGTCCGAAATAGGATGGATAACAACCACCCTGCTGTTGTTAGCAGGTCGTCTCTGCTCCCATCCGTGACATGGGAAGCATGAGACACAGATTCGTGGTTTTCACATCCCCACTGGACAGGCCACAGAGTCCAAGCATCAGAGATGCTGGCCACCAAATCACACCCTCCAGCTGGCACTTCTTCAAGCCCATATCCAGCCTGGGTTTTTAAGGCTCAAACTACCCTTGCCCCAGCCAAGACAAGAGGTCAGATTTCCAAACACTCGGCCTTGGCCTTGAACCAGGCAACCACCATTCAAGGCGTGTACAAAGCACGCGAACCAAAAATAAAAAAAACCCAACCAACCAACCAAACAACCCTGAGAAGTATCTGCACTCGTCCATGAGGAAGTATCTACAGCCAGACTGCTCTCTCCACTGTTCAGGGAAGAGAAACAGGCACCAAGGAGCCCACCTCCTGCTGACGTTCACATCGAAGGTGGTGCTTTCAGGATCTGCTTGACAGAAGTCCTGCACGACTTCTGGACCTCTCCCATGGACCAGAAGTCATGCATGCTCAAGCACAGCAGCCTATCTTGAGTGAGATGTTCAGGGGACACATACAGCACGCAAGAGACCTGGTCCTGCTCCGACAACTCCTCTGCCTCCTCCCAAGGACAGCGGGTCCACCACAGCTCCGGCCGTACGCAGCGCAGACAGACCGACTGTGTTTTATACGTATGCGTGCAGATATCGACAGATGGAGAGAGAAAATTACCGTGCCCATAAATCGAAGCTTTGGTCACGTCAGTTCAAGAAGCAGAATAGAAAATTTAGAGCCAAAAAAACCAGCTTGTGTCAGTCAGGCTGATGAGCGCAGGCGCCAAAAAACACACCCCTTAGCACGGGGAGGCGAGACGCAAGCACACGCACGCAGAGACCCCGCTCCTCTTCATCTATTCTCAGCAACTGTTTGTCTGAGGCCACATGCAACTGGATTTGTCAAGCCCCCTTTTAACAACTTCTTGTCACAGTCCATTACCAAATTGCATATAGTTATATATTCCACTAATTAGGCTTCTAAAATATCATTAACATGTCTCTTGATCATTAGCATAACGTATGAGGCGTCCTCGTTAGGCACGACTCGAGTTTGTTAACGCGGTAATGAAAGGCACGGGGCTGGTACTGCAGGAGCCGTGCAGAGATAGGAGGCTGGGAACATCAAAAGCATCAGTGCCAGGCTTAAAAAAAAAAAATAAAAAATAACAAGATCAGCGAGAGGCAGGGGTAGAAGCCAATCGCCGCGAAACCGGGGCGATGCGGAAGGTGGAACAAGTATCTCCAGGCAGGCAGATACTTCACATACACTGCGCGTTTCCCGTGGACTAAAATAACATTCCCATGATGTGGGAACAGCGCAGGTCAGGGATGAGTCAGGATCGTTGCCCTGAACGCATCGTCATCAGGGGCTGGATAAAACGGCAGTGATGGCCGGGGTCCGTGCGAGACCTCAGCCCCGAGCCCCACGGCAACAGATCCGTGTCCGCCATTGAACCCTTCCTGTCTGGTTGACCTGGGACACCCCTCACACCTACCTGGGCCAGCCCTGCTCCACGCAAGGTCACCCTGCACCCAAAACCCAGTGCGAGACACACGCATGTTCCTCCCTCCTCCGAAACCAACGCTGAGCGCTCCCTCTCCCCAGCCCCAAGATAAAACTGGTCCGATGCAATGCCAGGCACCACCCTCACCTTGCCAACTCACTACGCAACATTGAGCAACCACCCCGGTTACACCGACGATGAAAACCCACCACCCACCACCAGGCATTACGCAGCAGGAGATCAAGGGTGTTGGAGGCAGCAGCCCCGGGGTGGTGCAACAACACGGCACCTCGGTCAGGAACATAAGAGAAAGGCCTGAAAGGTCTCCAGTACCCAAATGCAACCCCCAGACAGCAATATTTGCTTCAACGCATCCAGGGCTGGGGGGTGAAGGATGTGAACTAATAGCCAAAGGTTTGACCAGGACAGATGCTTCCATGTCCAAGCCAGCTCATGTATCAGTGGTTACCAACGTTGCCTTAAATAAGCAAGGACTTTCTTCTTCTTTTTTTTTTTTCCCTTT
The DNA here is from genome assembly GCA_013400195.1 of Aramus guarauna. Taxonomy (NCBI): domain Eukaryota; kingdom Metazoa; phylum Chordata; class Aves; order Gruiformes; family Aramidae; genus Aramus; species Aramus guarauna. The sequence goes on along the minus strand of VXBL01002392.1, from coordinate 305,720 downwards.
TTTTTTTTTTTCTTCCCCTTTGAGCGAATAACTCAATAAGTCACCGCATGAAAGATATTGTAAATAGCTCCAGCGGAGTGCAAGTCAGGGCTGCTTCCAATTAGCTTTCACTTACGGTCCCCCCGCCTGCGCCAAGTTTGCAGAGTTTGTTCCCAACACGCCGCTCGCTGCCTGGAGAGAGGTGGGGAGCGAACCCCACTGCAATCCAGGCCACCGCTCCTCCACGTTAGAAATGATCTTTTCATTAAGGCTGCGAGGACGTCAAAGCAAGTGAAAACAACCCACGTACGCATTTATCTTTGTCCAGATGTTAATGCAAAGGTGCCGGGGACGGGGGGGAGGAAACAACCAAGTGCTGTTCTTCAGCTGCTGAGAGCGAACCACCACCACTGCAGCAACAGCTTGGAAATATGAAGCAACACACAACTTTTTATTAGAACAAAGACATGAAACAAGCTCAGCGAAGGCAGCCCTGGTGCTTTTTATGCACGTATCTGAAGAGACCCCCCCACAGCCCTAAGAAACGGGTAGGACACATCCTCGTGGGCGACACCGCTGCCAAAACAACAGGGGGCAGATGGATGATTTTGCAGCTCTTCATCAAAAAATTCCTCTTCAATGACATAAACGCAGTGTTAAGACTCTTCCTGAGATTTTACTCGTTCATACACACAACCTTTGTGTCCCGCACGTGCGTGCAACCTTCATGCAGCAGCTGGTCCCGATACCAGAGGGGCATGGCAGCTAGGAAGCTATCACCAGGAAGATAAAATACAGGGCAGGAGAGCGTGAGATCGGTTGGTAGCCTACAGGAACAGGAATCCCAGGGAAGGGGCTTAATTCCCTACCACCACTATCTGGGAAAGTCACGGAGTGTCCGTGCCTCACCTTTTGCCCTCAGGATGGTGATACAGGTGCCTAACCTGATCCAGGAGATGGACGGGGACCAGGAAATCAAAACCAGCTCATGACACCATCGTTTCAGCCAAGTCTCCCTTCTGAAGTCTACACGCAACTAGGTACCACCTTCACCCAGGCATTTTACACGGAGGTCAGCAACGTCCCAGAGCAGGACCGGGAGGTGTCCCTAAGCGAGCAGATGTATTCATTCACAGTCGAGCAGCCTCCCCTCCCTGCCACCCCAACCATAACACTGCACTGAAATATGGACACTGGAAAGCATCCACTGTTTTGGGGAGAGGGGGTGAGAGCAGTCAGGCCAGCACATACCGCTTTTGTTTGCTTCCTGCCTTTCAAGCCAAAAGAAACAATCACAAAAAAGAAAAGCCACTAACACTTGATAATGCTTTGTGATTTGAAAGGGGTCAGGAAAGAGTTCCAGGAAAGGGAAGAGAAACAACCTTCTTTTAAACCCTTTAATGTGGTGAGAATCAGCTCTCCCAGGCTACAGGTTTATACTTTTCCCCGTACTTTTTTAACCATCTTTACTCCCCTCCATGCTCCATCTTCTTCCCACTCCCTCCCGCGCTCCCAAATGGCGGCAGCGCTCCACTAAAATGGCCAGAGAGGAACCTCTCCCCTCCCCGTGCAGGAGGGCGCCGGGTTGACCTCTCCACATCTGGACACGGCTGCAATCTCCGGCTTTCCACGGCAAACGCCGGCACCGCAGCGACCTTCCCGCAAACGCGGTCCTCTGACCTCCCTTCTCCGACCCACCCATCTTCCGTCCCCACGCTGAACTCCACCGCCCTCCACCCTGGGCCGGGCTGCACGAGTCCACCAGATCTCGCCAGGTTGTTGAGTAAAATACTGCTTTCCATAGCCACACCAACGTGTCTCAGCCTTCCCTGGTCAGTCCACCACAAGGTGGTCCATGCTCTGGCTTTTCCGAGCCACTCATGGGCCAGACCAGACAGTCACTGATACCACATGGTGTCCCCTCCCCACGCGGGTCCACCACTCCCTCCTCTACGTGCCCCAGCTTTCCCGCAACTCACACACCTACATTTCTCCATGGGAGCTGCCTCTCCCAAAATACCAACAAATTTAACACATTGCTAGAAGACCACAGCGATGCTCCTGTGGAACAGGAGACCTCATCTCAACAGGGCCCACAACCAACCACCCCATCCACTTGGGATGGTTTTTCCAAACATCCTCCCAAGGCATCCATCCCATTCCATCCCTCCACCCAAGGCAGCCGCCCAAGGCAACCGGGAGCTCCCCACACCTTGGACCATCTCGGCTGGAAAGAGCACGACAGAAAGCAGAGCAGATGCTAACAGCTAAGATGCAAACCGTGACTCGGGGCAGTCACAACACCAACGAGCAGAAGCGCTTACACCGGTGGCATCGCTTGCTCCGGGCCAGAGGAATAGGCAGAACTTTTCTTTACAGGACACAAACAGCTTTTCCCGGGCACATCACCACCACCAAACCCAACTTTTGCAGCTCCCCGAGCAACAACCCTACTGATTTTTTGCTCTCTTTGCTGGGCAAGCGTGGACACCCCATCCTCACCCCCCCGGCCATGCTGGGGGGAACACGCTGATAAAGCCTCATGCTGATAAAGCCTCATGCATGCAGCGAGACGTGAGCCTCCCTGCTGCCCGCAATCAACTTCATTTGTTTATTTGAGCAAAGCTTTAGCTAGGCTGGGGGGAGGCTGGGAAGGGGACAAACCCCTGGAAAGCCAGGCTGTGCGTTGGTCTCCAAAGGGACTGAAACTGGGGATGGGAGGAGGGGCCAGCTCTCCTTTCCAAAGAGCTTTCAATAGGAAACAGATGTCGAGGGCCCAAGCACCAAAATCAGGGTCTGGAGTGGGCTTCCCTGGCTCCACACTCCTGACAGAATCCGTTCTAATTAAAATATTTCAGTTCGAGCACGAGACGAGGGCTAGGGGGAGCGGGGAAAGGTCCGGGGGTGATGTGCGTGTTACCTCTGCGCAGGCAGTGGGGTTTGCGGCAGGGCTGGAGGAGGTGCTGGGGTGCGTAGGGTCGGGTCGGAGACCCTATCCTGTACCCCCAAGTCCAGGCTCCCTCCCTCCAGCAGGGCTTGACATAAATTCTGCTGACCTCGAGTGAAAAATTGCCTCGTTTCGGGTACCGAAAAAATAACATTACATCATGTAGGCTGTGTCAGGTTCTAACAATGCCCCCTTCCCGCCCACCCCCAAAGCGAGAGGGATGTAACCCAACACTATGAAAACACCAGCCCGGAGAAGAAAAGGGGCCTTTGTCGTGGACCATCAGCTCCCCGCTCCTGCCTGAGGTGAAGAAAGATCTCCGAAAATGTTAGGCTGGGAGGTACAGACTGCAGACATGCCCTCCCTCTCCACCCCTGGCCCCTTCCCTATCCCCACCTTCAAAACCCCTGCTTCTCCCTTACTTAAAAACTTCGGCCATTACTAGGATCTAGAGCTCCTTTCTCCCCCCAGGCCCCTTGGCAAAGGTCAGCCCCGTGGAAACAGGGTGCCAGGAAGCCTGAAAGCCCAGCCGTAGGACCACTAAAGCCTGACTTTAAGCCTGGATGAGTCACTAGTGTACTCCAGGTGAGGATCCATCCTGGCTTTCTTCCCAAGGGCACCCAGCTCCCTGGCAGGAGGGGATACGGAGCAGAGGACATGTGGATACCCACACCCAGCTCCAGGAAGGAGAAACAGGAGAAGGCCAGGACCCGGACAGCGAGGAAGGAAATCGGCGGGGGCTCTGCCAAGCCATGGCCACCCAAGCGAAGCAAAGGCAGGAGCGTCTGCCCATCCCGTGGGGACAGGCATGAGCTGACAAGGAGAGGGAAGGAAATCAGAGGAGAGGGAAGGAAATCAGAGCGTGCAGGATCTGATAACATCAGCAACACATCACGTCAGGGTTCTCGTGGCGGTACGGGCTGCGGGGCTGTCCTGCGGCTGCTCAGGGCGCACTGTGCCGGGCGGAGGGGAGGCAGGCCGTGCCACTCGTCCTGCGGCAGGGAACAGGCTCTCACCCGCTTTATTTCCTGGGAGAAAGGAGCTGCACCCATCCGAAGACCCACAGGCTCCGGGGCTGAGCGTGCAAGTGGGAATGACGGGGGTGCCGGACCACGCACGGTGCAGGGCAGGGTTGCAGGTTGCTTTCTGCCTGCTGGGATCGTGCTTTCCTCTGCTGCGAGATGGGGAAAACGGGGGCGTGCACCCCGGCAAAGCGTGCCGCGATTAAAACCGTGCTCACCGGCAGCAGCCCGGCTCGCTGAGCAAACCCACGGCAGAGGGAAAAGCAGCTGCCGCTGCCCGCGGGCAGCACAGCACCAGGCCACGCGTGGGTCGAGGCAGGAGAACACCCAGCTTGCCCCAGGCCCTCGCCTCTCAAATGTATTTTCTCATTAACGTGTAATACGGTTTTATTGTCTCAAACAATGTCTGTTTTCGATCAGTTCCTTTATCCCAGACACTGCCGCGCGGAGAGACCGAGGAGGCCAGATGGTTCATGTTGCAGGAGTTCTTCCCGCTCTTCCCTGCCCGCCCCCTAATTCCTTACAAATTCCTGGAATGCCTGCGCCCCTGAAAACCAGCCCCGGGCAGGGCAGAGGCAGGCATGGGTCTCGGAGCAGGGGCTGGGGGCCCTCCCCGGCGTCCCCTCCTCGCAGCCAGCAGCTCGGGCAGGGCAGGTCCCTGGCAGCAAGCGGCAGCTCCCGGCTGTCGTCTCCTCAGCGGGGTCACCCAAAACCGGAGATCCATGGGTCCCCTCCTCCTTTGCCCATGGCTTCGGGAGGGATGCACAAACCCCAAAAACCTGCTTTCTCGCTCTCCCCCCCAGCCCCAGCGGCACAGCCAGCACCGGGGCTGCAGGCGGCCGGGAGGACGCCTGCCCCTAATCCCCACCACGTGCCCAAGGCCACCGGGCCCCCGCCGCACCGCTTGCGGCTCCAGCTTTCACCCACGCCTCCCGGCGATAATCCCCGTGCCAGCAGCTGGACGCGGAGGTTCACTGAACCCTTCCCAAAAATCCAGGGGCCGATCTGAGCCTTGGCTGAATCGACGGGAAGGCTCCCGCTGACTTCAAGCGGCCTGCCTCCTCCCCGACTCTCCGTGCCGGCTTGCCGGCTATCCAGACAGGCAGCTCGGCTGGTGGCTCCAGCCCATCCCAAAACACATGCCGGAGGTCCGGCAAGGCTCGCGCTACTCCTGCCATCCTCCCACCCCTGCAAACACCTTCCTCGGAGGAGGAGGGAGCCCACCACCCCTGGGAAAGAGCCCAACTGAGCACAACCTAGCAGCAGGGGGGGGGAAATAAGGGATGCCGAAAGCAATCGTTCAGTCTGGAAGAAGGCCAGGAGACTAGTGTTCACACCCTTCAACTTGGGAAAAGCGCCACGAGAACACAGATAATCCCATCTGGGAAAAACCTGGATCTGGTGGAAGAGATGGCACCTTCTCCTACACGCCTGAGCACTGCGTGGCACGGCCGGACCGTGGGTCATCCCAAACCAGGCACCGGCTGCAGGGTCCCACGGTCTCGCTGATCCTGCAGACCTGGTCCTGCCTCCCAGAAGCTCTGTACGAGCCACGTTTTCCCCGTTGCTCCGTGGGAGCCGCTGCCCAGGAAAAGTCTCCACCGAGGAACGGTTGGAGGGGATGCCCAGCCTGCAGCACCCCGGGGCCGGCAGCCCCTCTCCAGGGTTTGGCTGCCAAAATGTCGCTGGGCTCCTCAGAGCAGACGGGTTATCTGCTCCCAATTCAACTGAATTTTCCTGAGGACGACAAGACAGCCCCACTGCCAAGTTTCCACAGCTCTTCCAGAGAGGAGGGGTGCTAGAGCATGAGAGGCACCTCCAAAATCTCACTTGCACACACAGCGAGGAGGATGCCTTCTTTTTTCTCCATCGCTCCCCCCCCACCCCCCGAGCCACTCGGCTCGTTTTAGCAAGCCCTATGCCAAACCTGCCTCCACCCGGAGAAATGCCAGGGCACACAGTTAAAGTCCTGCCAAGTTCTGAGCAATGAGGAAAAAAAAAATAAAAAAAATAAAAAAAATAAGAAGGTGGGAGGTTTATAGCAGGAAGATTTATACCTGTAGGATCATGCTATCTTCTCCAACACCCTTCCTACACCTTGCCCACAAGCACTGCGATGGAAGAAGCTGTTCCTGCCATGTCGCGGTCAGATGCTCAAGAGACAAAGTACCAGAAGCTGAAGGGTTCTGAGATGTTTGGTTTCCACCCAAGAAGCTCATGTGCAGAAGAAAAGCTGCTACAAGCCAGAACTGTGAAGGCTTTTACCAGACCTGAAATAGCCAGGAATGGGGACAAGTAGGGGACGTGCCCTTGGTACAGTGGGACAAGAGGGTTGGAAATAAGTGATGGTGAGGGCCATGCAAGCATTTTGGTGATTTTGCACTCCATAGCAGAGAAAATATCACCTGCCACCTTTTGGCGTTCCCAGAGCTCAACTTTGGCTCCAACCAGCAAGAAAAAAAAAAAAATAATAAAAAAAAAAAGCAGGAAAGAGCAAGCGAGCTGAAACCTGATCTCCTGAAAGGCCGGACTCGGTGTCTGGCTTTTCTTACCGGCTCGGCCGACCTGTACGTGCCAGCCTGGGAAGGCGTAATGGTTCCACCGACAGAACTTCATTAACTTTTTATACACTCGGCCGCTAATTTATAATCATTAGCGGACAAACAGCCAACAATTACACAAGCAGCACGTTAAGAAGAGAGGGAGAGAGCTTGAAGGAGCAGTGATGGAAACGTGGTCGGGAGGGAGCGGGGACGGTCCGTCCCCTGTCCTGGGGCTGGCGTGTGACAGGGGCGACCTCTCCCAAGATTTACTGGCACGCAGGTTCATCAGCCGTAATTAAGGCATCGGGCAACAGAAAGGCAAAAGGTGTAGGTGAGTGCAGGGAGGGGAGAAATCTCACAAGCTCTCGTTTTCAACGCAAAAAAAAAAAAATAAGAAGAGAGACGGGAAGAGGAGGAGCGTGCGTATTCCACGTTTCCAACTCCTGGGGCAGGCAAGGCCCCTGTTTGCAGAAGAATGGGAAACTGCACACACAAACAGCACAAAACTAATCCTGATTTAACAAAATCTTCAGACGCAGGTCACGTAACCCCAGTGCCTTTCCACGCGCTGCTCTCCTGCTGCAGGCAGCTCTGTGCAGGAGGTAGGAGATGGCGTTGCAATGCACAGCCCCGGCACCCTGGGCGAGCAACACCTGCAAAAAACCCAAATCCTGAGGATGAGTCTACCTTGAGGACGGAGATATGAACGTGGGGAAAGGTTTCAAACACCTCTGAGACTGGCGGTCTCTGTTCCCCAGAAGATAACTCAAAACTAGCTCCACCAGTGCTCCTCTCCTGCCCGATATCCCACCCAGCCCCTGCCAGCAATGGCGTGTGGCTCATGGCACCCAGTAGGACCCCCGCTGAGAACAACAAACAGGCAAGCTCCCGTCTCTGCAACAACCCGAGCTGCTTTAGTCGATCAAAGAGCCATAAGATCTGCAGATTCAGATGTCCCCGCCACGCAGGCAGGCCAGCAAGGAAGCAGAGTGACCTGACCAGCAATCACTCAACAAAATGTCGTGGCCCGAAACCAAACCTACACCTCTCTTGGCTGCCGCGCAAGGGCTGAGCCCGCTCTCCTGCCCCACGCCAGGCAGGCAGTCCTTTTTCACGATATATGCTTCCTGCTAAACAGGTCTAATGAACACCGCGCGCACCTCGCAAAGCCTCTGCTCGGGCATCTCCGAGCAGCCAGCACAGCTCAGCAAAGCATCCATTGCCTCCGATCACAAGGGAGGAAAAGTCCTTTCCAAAACTCCACGCAGCAGGGGGGGAAAGAGCAGGACCCGGCTTTGCAAAGCCGAGCAGAACCCCTTGAGAAAGGCAACTGAAGCGGGTGGCTGGCTGCGACCCAGCCAGCTCCCCTCCAAAGCAGGAGGGGGAGGATGCGGCAAGCAACGCAGCCTGCGCGCGGGACCCGCCGTGCCTTGCAAGCCACAGCTTGCCAAGCACGCAGAGGGCAGGTAGGCAGAGCCCCGCGCTCCAAGCGTACAATCCCGGGCGTGCTCGCAGCTGGAAAAAAGCCGTCGCAGCCCTCCAGCCGCTCCCCCTCCTGCTCCCCGCGGCAGAGGCGTGCGGAAAGGCTCGCAAGCCGCTTTTGCTCACAGCGAGGCCTTTCCCCTTGCAAAAAGAAAAGCGCAGGTCTAACGCGTGCTGACTCCTATCGCATCAAGAGACAAAACTGTTCAGGCCAGAAGGATGAATGCCTCTGAGACTACTGGGGGTTAAACCCAAACTTCTCATGTGGCAAGCTCCCTTCCCTCTACAGCTGCTTAATAACCCATCCAGCATCCACATAGAAAAAAAATTAAAAATCTCTCCACCTAGAAGTGCAGCTCTCAGGGTAATTCAGGGGATCAAGGAGTAAAGATAATTTAGATGCAAATTCAGTTCACTAATCCTGCCTAGGATAGCCCCGCAACTCCACCGACCTAGATACAGCTGCAAGATCATGGTGCCCACCTACACTGGGGCAAGGTTTGAAGAAAGCCTCTACCTGATCTGCTAAAAATACGGAACATGTTGTTTAGATTATTTTCCTGTGGCTGTTCAATATCTATAGCACCACGAAACCATCAGTCCGCACATCTTTTTCCGTGTGTGGGGAAAAACCATACGTATGATAAGCCATCACGCAGTCCATATGGGGTAACAACCACAGATCGGATGTGGGGTACACAGAGAGGAGAAGCAGAGGTTGTTCCTGCGAACTTCGCTTTGGCATTCCTGCCTTTGAGTAATTTTCAAACAGAATTGCCCAAATACCTGTCCTTTCAGGACTTTTTTTTTTTTTTTTTCCCCTTAAACAGCATCACTTGAGAGCTGGATTTGTCAGTAAGGTATATGCAATATAAAACTGAAGTTAAATTGCAGAGAAATACTTCTAATAAAAAAAGGCAAAGGCTTACTTTTAAAAATGTAAATATCAGACATTTCCATCCTTTTTTATGCTTTCCAAAAGCAAAGCAAGGGAGTCTTCTTTACTGAAACATGTTGGGAAATTAAGCTTCACAAATTAGTACAACATTTCTGTCAACCCAAATACACATTATTATTATTATTATTTCTTTTCCTTCTTGAGACCTCTTAATTTGGGGGGCGGGGGGGGGTGGGCAGGGAGAAGATCTCATCTTGCCTAAAGACATGAAGAACATGAAGAAGATGCCAATGTCTCTGCAGCCCACAAACCACAACTGGTCCGTACCCCATCTTGCAGGGATGCAGCACGGCATCTGCAACGGGCGAGAGGGAGCATCTCCCATCGGACTTGGGTCAGCATCCAGTCCGGGGGCTCTGCTGCGGTGGTACGGGCAGGACGCAGACACCAAACTTTGTGCAGGAATTGAGTGTTGCCCTTATGAGCCCTCTGCCACCCCCCCCTCCACTGCCTTGCCCACACCAGCCAGGTCACAGAAACGCTCACGGAGAGCAGAAGACCTCATCACGATGGGGTGGCATCGAGCTGGTAGGAAGTGCCAGCATCTGGGAACCCTTGTGACAGAGGGAACTAAAAGGTGCTGGGCTCCAAAGAGGAGGAGGGAAGAGTTACTACAGCCACCTACTAAGTCCAGGTAGGCTCACAAACAACGGACACCAATGTTTTTTGGGAGAAATGCTGAAATATCTGGGCTCATCCAGCCCTAGGGATGCCTGCACAGGGTGGGAGGGGAGCGCAGGGACAGGCAATGCTCCTGGAGCAGGACCCTCACCGCCCCAAGCGAGGAGGGGACAGCCTTTCAAAGCAAGGACACGGAGAGCTGGGTGAAGGGAGCCCGGCAGCATCCTTCACATCACTAAAGCATCAGCGGCATCGCATTGTGCCTGGGGGGGCTCTCCAGGAGGGGCCTTTGCACAGCGCCGGGGCTGCTCCCCTCCCCGAACGTTCAGGAACGCTCCTCTCCAGCTTTCCATGCTCCATTATCCAAAGACTCCGGCAAACGAGGCAAGACCAGCAGCGGCAACTCCCCGTGAAGGGGCCAGCCCCATCCACCTCTGGCTTCCCAGCGAGCCTCAGGAAGGGGAAAGGAGAGGGGGGGCTGGCAGAGAGCACCCCCCTGCCATGGCCAGCCCCATACAAACCTCAGCCAAAGCCTCCCCCGGGGAGGGGGGTGTGGGGGGGTCTGCACAGCCAGCACCCCCATGTGCAAACCCCCTCCCCGTCGCCCCCTTCCCCTTTCCCTCCCCCTAAACTCGCTCTCGGCCCCGTCCTCCCGAACAATCTCGCCACGGGCTGCTTTTGTAAGCCTCCAGCCCCAAAAGAAAAATGATGGGTTTGAACTCTTAACCCCGCCCCAGAAAAAGGCTGGAATTAAAAGGGGTTTATGACTAAGTATGCAGATGGGAATACTGTAATAACAACAGGCAAAATGTTTGCCCAGCAGTTCTGGGCTGGTTTTGGAGAGAGGGAGGGAGAGCGGGGACGGGGCGGCTTCTGGCCGGAGGATGACGGCACGGAGAAAGAATTTGGCGGCTGGGAGGGAAGGGAGGTTGCTGATAAATGCTGGGGCAGAGGCAGGGAGGGGGTCCGGGACCCAAACGCCGCATCGCCGGCACTTCAGGGAGGTTTGGCTGCGGCGCTGCGGGTTTCTGGCCGGCTGACAAAGGCACCGGCGCGGAGGAGGCAAGCAGGGGTAGGGGCAGGAGAGCTCAGCGCCAGGGCCGGCTCAGCACCGATCACGCGTCTTGTGGGACACTGTTGTGCTAGGGAAGGTGTATCAAGGCAGACGGCAATGCTCCCCCACACCCCAAATCCCTTCTGACCGGGGGACCCACGCACACAGACTCCTGCCAAAGGGGGAGCCCACAACCGCAAACAAGGGGCTAATTTGTACCAGTCCTGGGACTCCAGCTCTGCTGAAAAGGTGGTAAAACCTCAGAGCCTAAGGCACCTAGGAGGGCTTTTCAGGACATCTCCTTCCCCTTTTAGCAACAGGCTGCACCGAGGGCCGGCAAGCGGGAGGGTCAGGCTAGGGGAGACCCAAACCTCACATCCCAGAGGAGCGCACCCCGCTGCTGGCTTCACCCTTCTGCAAGAGGGGAGAGTGCTGCTTCTCCGGCACACAGTCCTGCACCAGTCTGCTCCCACTCCTCGGGCACACAGGACTCCCCTCTCTGTGGGGGACCAGCCAGGTGAGACACCTCAACAGCTCCCTGTCACACAGCAAGGGGCCATCCCGACACCTACAAACACCTCCCTGCCGCTGTACCAAGCCGGGCTGTCCGTGGGCACCCAGTCCGTAGGAGAAGTTTGCTCCATAGCTCACCAGGGATGCGAGTCCCCGACTGCACCAAACCAGCACCTTCCTGTTCTCTTGAGGTCTCCACGAGGAGCCTGCAAACCTAATACAAGATGCAAACTGCTTGCACAACGTCACACACAGCTTGGCAGCCACAGGGCAAAAAGCCACCCAACACCCAAATCTTGCAAGTCACCAGGACCCACAAGAGGGAAATTCACGTGTGGCATGTGGAAACAAGGCACAAAAACACAGGACCCCCCCCAATTCCCCAGAGGAACCACAACATTGAACTATTTGAGTGATGCTCCTGCCACAAGCACGTGGACCTTCCCCCCCTGCGCTCGCTGGGCGCAGCCCGGCCTGATGCAAGAGCAGCCCTTTGCCAAACCAAGCACCTCGCAGGGCTCCGAGGTTCGGATGGGAACACGCCCCAGCCGCTTCCCTGCAGGGGTGAGGAGGTAAAGCTGCACGCAAAAAATTCATGGCACGACTGGCGAGCCAGGAACTCCAGGAGACTTCCCAGCTTTCAACATGGGGGATTTCCGAGCCTTTGCTCAGCAGGGACCTCAGAGTTTGCAGCATCGGTGCATGGAGTTTTGACTCTACTCTGGTCACCTCCTGCTGACCCACTGCATTTACCAGAGATAGGGAGTGCTCGAAGGAGCCTGTGGGTAGTAGGTGGTCTTCCTCATCGCCACAATCCTCCTCCAGGTCCGACCTGTTGCATTTATGAACAGAAACACAGCGCAGCCCTACAGCAACCAGGCGAGAGGACCCCCCCAAACTACCTCCTACAACACCCGGCACCACTGCTACCCGCAACACAGCACGGGGGACAGGAAAAAACAAAGCTTGTTCCTCTTAACAAGCAAGGAGACCTTTATTTTGCCTCGCAAATAGAGCAAATGTCCCTGCCAAGACATTCAGAGACCGTCTGTGGGGTCAGGAAGAGGGTCCCTAGAGCAAGAGGAGCGTGCATTGCCAAGGGTGCCAGGGGAGACCCAAGCCGGTCCCTTCCAGCACCGCACGCTGCAGCAGCCTGCGGCGGACACGAGCTGCACAAATGCACAGCTCCCTTCACGGCCGCTGCTCCGCGACGGCAAGGCGGTGAGAGCCGACACGCCAGGAAGCACTCGGATCAGGTAATGGAGGGTGTAGGAGAGTCGTGAGATGATTCCTGTGAGTCAGATGAGCTGGCCAGGGCCCAGATCAGCAAGCTCTGCAAAATCAGCAAACAAAAGAGGGCAAAACCTGGACCTCCCCAGTCCCTTCCTGCTGCCTCTGAGATGACCCTGCAAGCGGTGCCGGCAGCCAGCAGCGGGCTTGATGAGAGCAGCCAGAGCAAACTGAACTCAAGAGATTCTCCTCTCACCCACAGCTTCCAGGGCGCTTCCCAGGATTTAAGGACCAAATGTAAATGCTCCTTTGCAAGTCCTTTTCTGACAGCGTTTCCCCTCCCTGCCCAATTGCATACCCATGCCCCGACAGCCAGGCACGGAGCTGGTCTACACCAGGGATATTCACATCTCCCTGCCAACCAAGTGGCCCCGAGCAGGCAAAGTCCCCAGCCCTGCCTCACACCTCATCCCTGGAGCTTGCTGCAGAGGCTTTAACAGATATCACTGTATGGGAGGCTGCAGCCACTTGTCTGCACCAGGAGGATCCCCTCAGCAGACCAAAGGGAAGGTCCTTGCTTTCCAGACACAGACCTGAGGCATTTGATCACGAGAAGATCCAGGACTGAAGCAGAGCCCTGGTCCAGCACATCTCTGCAGGATCACAGCACCTCTTGAGGAGCAGCCCTGAGCCTGAGGTCACCATACATTTCATGGAGATCTCCTCTCCCTGGAGGCTTGAGATCCTTACCCTCCAACCTCTGCCAAACTTGGTGCTATAGCCAACCCAGCTTCCATAAAAGCCCCCGCAAAATCTCTGCCATGAGGTGCTACCATCCTTTCCTCATCTGGGACTTCCAGATGTTCCAGTTATTATTTTTCATTAAAAAAAGGAAAGGAGGTGAATGGTGTGGAAGACATCTGGAAGAAGGCTAAATACCCATCAGGAGTCATCCCAATTCTGACAGCTGAATGAGTTAGACAAGTGCTAACGAACAAACAGGCTAAACTGCTCCTTTCCCTTCCTGCCAGGCTGCACCAAGTCTCCTAAGCACCCCAAATGCCAGCTCGGGAAACAGTCCCGTCCCAGCTTTTGGTAGCAGTGAGAAGCCCAACCCACATGAACCAGCCTGCACATGCTGTCCACTGGCACAGGGAGCCCTCCGACATTAAGCCCCACTCCACAGGGTACCCCTCAGTGGGGTCCCTGCCATCACCTGGGGGGGGGCCCTGAAGCTAGCCGAGATGGAAGACCAAGCCAAGACCAGACCAAGCCACATCCCTTGGTAAGTTGGAAGACCAAGCCAGAGCAATGCAGCCCGTAGAAACGGATGGGGATCAGGACCATGCACCCCCTCTTCCCTACGGCAAAGCCTCCTGTTCCAGCAGACCAGCAGCCTCCATCCCTCTGATCCGTAACGGCCCGTAGCCCCTTCCTTCCCCTGCTCCCAACGGGAGGCACACCCAGCACTAAACACCGAGGCTAACTCCATCCGGTCCTCCTTCCCTACGTCTACTGTCGCTAAAAATTTATCTGGTTTCTGCCAAAAATAAAAATAATGCTGCACCTCCCCTCTGCCCTTCAAAGTAAGAGCAGCTCTGCTCCTTACCCGGGGAGGGGGGGGAGAAGAGTTTAAACATGAGTCCCCCATCTACTCAGCACTGCTCCACTCCTCCTCCTCCTCCAAGGACTTTCACACAGCCCTGTCCCGTCAGCCTGTCTGTGGCATTTGATTCCTGTCTGTCACTAAGTGATGAGGACAAAGGGTGAGGAGTCAGGAAAAGGTCTGAGCTACTTTGTTCATCGTCTGGATACGAACTTTGGATGAACTCCGTGGGGAAAGAGAAAAGCCGCATGGAGCTGGACGCACCGTGCATAGCGCTCTCTCTCCTCTAGAAAGAAAAAGAAAAAAAAAGGGGGGAAAAAAAAGAAAAAAAAGGAGGCTTGAACAAGGGGAAGGGGTGGGAGGGAAAGGGAGAGAGGAGGAGAGCATTCCCCATCCCCATGGTGGCAGGCAGTCCTGAGAGCTCCCTGCTCCGAGGAGACAGAAGGATATTCAAACCGCCTTCCCAGGAGGCATGTTCAATAAAGCAGGATGCCAACGCAGCCTTTTCTCAAACAAATCTGTTAGCGGTGGGCCAGGGGCCAACCACAAGGGCTTGCTTTTTAAAGCAACCAAATGGGAATTTCCTAATAAAATAAAATTTTTAAAAAAAAGCCCCACCGTGGCACAGTTAAAGGGATGCTCGCTGGCAGCAACAAGAAGTATCTTATGCACAGACCTCTCTGGAAGCACGAGAAGATGAAATACAGCACAGGACAGGGACCTTTGGGGCGCATCCAGGGCACTGAAGTACCCGCGTGCTCCCCTGGCCCCCCAGGCACCCACCTCCACAAACTTGGGGAGACGACTGCCCATAACGCGGTTACGTACCGGGGGTGAAGGTTTACAACCACGATCTCTGCCGTGCCGAACAAGGGAGGAGGCTCGCCCTACGCTGCAAGGGAGGCGATTTCCCTCGTGCCAACCTCGGGGACCAGGAAAAGCCACCGCAGGGCACGCTCGGCTCCTTTGCTTCGCTCCACTTTTCAGAGCAAAGCCAAACCAGTTTGCAAATGGAAAGCCCTGTGGTAGTCTCGCAAACATTAATTACATCAGCCCCTCCTGGGCAGCAAAGCCACCACAAACTTTCTCCCGAAAGGCTCTTGCCAAGCAGCCAAGATGCCCGTGCTGGGATCAGACACATCGAGGATTATCCGCAAAGCCTACGCTCAAGATGTGCCAAGCCACACAGGAGAACGATTGCAATTGTACACACAATTCTGCAGCGTTCACAGGAGACCTGCTGAGCGCTGGAGGCGAAGGGTGCCCCAGACAAACCACCCCACCACGTTTCAACACCCACTGAACACAAGAGGGGACCCACAGCCCCGTGGACCGGCTGGGAACAGGGTTCTGGCTCGGCCACCTTGCAAGTCTCTGCTTGAGGCACAAGCAGTTGGAAATCCAAGGGTCCTACTGGAGGCTGTTCACCACCAGCCTTCCCAGCACATCCCAGCAGAGTGGGTGAACTTCCTCTCCAGGATGAGGAATCCTACGCAAGACAGACATCAAAGTGGGTTACAAAACCCAGGAGAGCACCTGAAAGTATCCATTAGAACATACCAGAGGTTACCCTGGATCCCTTGTCTCCCTACTCCCACCAGCACATAGAAAAACAACTCTGTATGAGAAAGCTCTGCTTGGGACACAGCCACAACAGCCCTGCACGCTGCAGCAGCCGAGCTGCAGAAGACACGGGTGAGACCTCCTCGACCAGGCACGCAGCAGCTGGCAGGGCACGTTTCCCTTCAAGGTGGGAGAAACTTCATCCCTTGTGCGGTGCCCAGCGCAGGAAACTGAGGTGTGCAAAGATGGTCACAGGAACAGCTTATCCCAGCTCTGGTCTGGCCTCTCTGCTTGGGAAGACGATTCCTCCCCACCAGGACTCTTGGAAGTGGAAGGGATCAAAGGCTCGGCTTCACTGACCCACAGCTACGTACAGCCCCAGCCCTCCCCAGGTCCACCAGCTGTGCACCAAGACAACGACTAGGGAAAAAAAGGAGGAGGAAGGGGAAGGAAGCACATTTCTGCAGGGAAACAACCCATCTGTGGAGGTAGGATCCTCCCTCACAGCCACCACCATGTCTCGGAGGACCACGTTAGGAGGTAACTCAAGGATCTCGGAGGCACTGCCCAGGACCTTTGACGGAAAAACTCTGATCTCCTCCAGGCACGGCCAGACCCTGGGGACTGCCTCTAAAGTACATAGCAGAGCATGCCAGGGCAAATCGACTCCGCAGAGAAAAACTCAGCCTGTTTGGAGGAGTTTGTTCCACCGCTCGCTCCAGAAAAGTCCAAAAAGCTCCTCTGGCAGTGGGAGGGACCCATCCTCAGCAGCCCAGCCAAGGCAGCCTGGCTCGAGGCAACAAGCTCCCGACAGGGAGAACGAGACAGAAGGAGAAGGGAAAAAACTGGACAAGATGTCAGCTGGATTGGCCAATAATCCCATTTGCAGAAGGTGGGTGCTCAGGGAGGAGATGCTAGTGCTGCTGGATCCAGGGCTGTTTTGAGAACAGCAAGACAAACAGAGGGAAAAAGGGGGCAGGGGGAAGAGAAAGTAAAAGAAAACAAATCTGCTTTATTATTGCCTGAAACCTAAGAAGACTGATTAAAGCAAACAGCCCCCCTGCCCTTCCGAAGGGTTGTCTCGTCTGCTTCCTAAATCTGATTCCCATTTGTCTCTATATGGTTCTCATTTGTTCTTCATTTAGGTCTCCTCCACGCTCCTTGCCGAGCTCAAGAGAGCCATCCGGAGAGCCACAGGAACGGGCTTCCCCGGGAGGGCAATTGCTGACGAGGGTCAGACCCAGCACCAGCGCCTGTGTTGAGGGAGGAGATGTGGAAGGAAGAAGGCAACAGGCAACGTGCAATAGGCAAGAGGCCGAGGAGATCCTTGGGAAGAGGTGCCCAAGGAAGGAGAACATCACTACCCAAATGTGCTGATGGGAGCCCGGCTGCCTCTGGGGTAGCAGACCTGGCACCCCCAAAGGGTGAAGCAAAAGCATAAAAAAAGCAAAAGGGACCAGGAAGAGGGGATGCGGCATGAGTGGAGACGCACCACACGAGCAGCTTCCCTCTTCATCAGCAGACGGCCTTCTGATTAAACAGGAGCTTAAAAATTACCCAAATGGAGCTCCTTCCAAACACAAACCGCAGGGACCTCTCCTAATTGCGCAGCTCCTTTCTCAATCACAGCCTACATACACACAACGCAGCAGGTCCATCCACCGCCCTTGCCTACAGCTGCATGCCTCGGCACGCAGGACCGGCATGCTCCCCAGGTGTCGGGGCTGGAAGCACCGTGCCATCGCGGCCCTCCCGGCACTCGCCTTCTGCCCTGGCCCCTGGCTATTAGCCCCTCAAGCACCCAGCCAGCCGGGCACGCTGCCTTTGCCGAGGGATGTTTCCAAAGCCTAACCAAACATGGCAGAAAAAGGGAAATAAAAATCTGTCCTTCCACCCGTGTGGACTTCACCACCTGCCTCAAGAGCATGCAAAGAGTAGGGACTGCCCCTACCACCACCCTTCACTGTGTCTTATCTTCTTCCATATGGGTTGTTCCACAGTAAATGATCCCCATTTGCCTTTGGAATAGTCTCCCTAAGCCTCCGGCCATCTGCTGCATGTGTGGTCCTACCCCAGGAGCCCACAGCTTTCTAGACCCAGATGCAGAAGAGCCATTTCTAAGGAGAAATCCCACCCCTGGCCGCACACCTCATGGACACGCACCGCAAACCTATCCGAATGGAAATACAACACCGTCTGCCACAATAAAAACCAACCAAGCACCCACTGCCCAAACAATCCATCCATCCCAAGAGGAAACTGAGCAGAATATGAGCTCTCCATGGCCAGGGCCAACCCCGCATCCACCCAACAGAGTAGGGTCCAGATGGTTATACAGGTACCATCATGCTCCGCAACATCGTTTTCGCCCTCCTGCTTGCTGCCCAGACAGAGGATGCAGTGCCCATCAGCCGCTCTCCCTGCTCCCTCCTGCCTGTAAGGAAAGCAGAGGCCCCTGACCTTCTCCGACGCATCTCCCCAGCCCCTCTGCAGCTTAAGCAGCCCAGGTGCGCAAATGTTACCCAATGCCCTCGCCGGGCGGAAAGTAAATTCCACCCAACGGGGGAAATGCCAGCTACGGTCAGACCCCGGGATGTGCAAATAGCAACCAGGGACCTTCGGGAGAGGAGCAGCCCGGGCCCAGGCAGTCCTACCGATAATCCTTCTTGGGATGCCTCCTCCAGAAGCTCCCGTAGCAGAGGAAAGATGCTAATTTGACTATTTGAAGGAGTTGGGGGCGGGGGGGGGGGAGATAAATTAAACGTTTGTTATTGTGCTAAATGACCTTTTCAGCCACTTGGGGACAGAATTGCACTGGGGCTTCAGAGCGAGCTACGGCGGGCACTGCTCGCTCCCTGCTCACACCAGCGATGCTTCGTTCCTCCGGATGCATTTAAGGGGCTCTGTGCCCCCCAGCCGACTCTGCCCACCCAGAGACAGAGCTGAGAAACAGCCTTTTCAGAAAATTCTGCACGGCGTAGGGAGGATGAAGCGGTCTGCTAAGAGCTTGCTGAGCAAAGCGCTTCAGCCGGCTTCATTTCACATCGCCGAAAACGTAAATCAGGGAATTGCTCTGCGGGTTTTTCTCCATTGAGCGAGGTATATTGCAACTCCCCTTTCCTACCACCGATACCGATCGACACTTCACATCTGCTGACCAGATCTAACAGCCAGGATTTTTCCGGGAGAATAATACATTCGCCGAAAACACCATTCCTGCCACCTGCTCCCCCCCCAGACACGCAACCGCACCGGGAGCGGGGCCGCAGCAGGCTCCTCGCTCCCAGCAGGCGCACGCACAGCGCAACGCGGCAGCCAGAAGCTTAACAAATTCAGATCAGAAATAAATAGGTGGCTCCTTGCAAAGCAAGGGTCATAAACCCTTCAAAAGACCACCTCCACCAGGGTGGCGGAGCATGTCCCACTGCCTGCAACTTTCTTATACAAGACCAAACGCCCTTCTGGAAAGCAGAAGCTTCATAAAAAAAAACCAAAAACACCATACCAGGGAGGCTGCATCCTCCACTACGAAGTCAGGATCAGCGGCTGAGACTCCTTCCAGCTCATTTCTTTTACCCTGTGAACTGTGCCTTTCGTCTAGAGGTTTGCAATAATCATATTATTACAAATTAATATTATTGCAATATTAATACTGTTATTGCAATAGTAATTTTCCATATAAACATCCCCTTCAAAAAAAAAAAACAAAACAGGGATTAAGTTAAAGCACTTGCACCCTTTTAAAATTAGAGACTTAAAAGCCAAACGCAAAGCTTAAAGTCAGAGACCGATCCATCCAGAGGCTCCAGGTATTGTACCAGTCTTAATGTTTCACCAGAAAATCACTGCACAGAGAGGGGGAGAGGGAAAAAAAAAAAAAAAGCTGGGTGTAAACAAGCAAACGTACACCCACCAGCCGCTTGGGTTTTGAAACATTAATGTTGAAATTAGAAAGGCGCATTTCAGAGAGTTATGGGCAGATTCGCTTTCATTTTGGCTCCAGCCTTGTAAATATCAAATGTCAAAGGAAACGGTTGTGCTGAATTAAGGGCGAAAAATCCCTGGGCTGCAGAGACGTGGCTGGGATCGGGACCGTTGGGAGAGGAGCAGCGCCCAGCAACGAACACTTCGCAACTGGAAGGGTATTTTTGCCGGTTAACCTGCCACCGCTAATTTTGCTAATCGACGTCACTCTGGAATTTGAAAATGTTATCCAACCAGGAGAGAAACTTGATTTTCCTCTTCCGATAACGAGGACAGGCAGACCAGCCAGGCTGGGCCAAACGCTGCGTTACAAAACGTTGCCTGTAAAACTGAAAATGGGACGTGGAAATGATGAGTTTCTGGGCTTGTACGCGGGTGAGAAACAAAAATCCAGCCACCAACGTTAAGACAGGCTGCTCCCCCTTGTAAAGGCAGATCTGCTCGTTTTTCACCAAGGCTGAAGCAAAATGGCAAAGTTATCATTTTAGATTAGCGCGGCTCCTCGCAGCACTAGCTGTTCCAAGGGTTTTCAATTTATCAGCATATTTAAAAAAAAGAAAAAAAAAGGGGGGGGGGGGGAAAAAGCCCATCAGCTTAGGCCAAGCAAAAAAAAGCTATTCCGGGTAAGGCTTCTCCTATAAATAAAAGGCTGGGCAGGGAGAGGACGGTGACAACACGCTGCTCGCTCAAGGTGTCAGAGGGGATTTCTATTATCCACGCTGGCGACCTCCCCAAAACGCTAAGCAGCGGCGACAGCACGCGGGCAGGCACGGCTTCCCCCGCCGCCATCCCCTCCATCGGCCGCCGGTCCTCCTGCCGCCTCGCCTTGGCCACCAAGAAAAGGAGCCCGTAAAGGTGGCTTTCTGTTCCGGCTTTAAAAAAAGAATACGTATACATATATGTGTACAGGGGCAGGGCTCACAAACACAAGGCCAAGAGATGTAATTCTTCAGTGCTTTCAGGGGTTTTTATTTTTTTTTATTTATTTTTTTTTAAATTGACAGTTGCAAACCAGTCATTCCAGCCCAACCAATCCCCCAGCACTGGGAAAAAGCATCACCCGAGTCTCTCCCCAACCCTGCCGCCGGTCTGACAACACCACGCTTTAATGTATTCAGCCCACAGCCTCCTCAGGCCACGGCTTTCTGTAATTTATCCCTATACCGCCCGCCACCTTGTATTATTTTAAGTCGCCAGGGGATGCAACACCTACAAGACAGTTTTCAGGAGAAGCCGCTGACCACCCAGCCCACAAAACCATCATTTTTGGTTTCAAACAGGGTTCCCAGCAGATGCTCCCCAAAGGCAACGTGGCGACAGGAGGGATTTCACGGAAAACCCCTGATGCCGATGCCTCTGGAACAGGCTGGGGAGGCGACGGTCTGCAAGGCACCCACAAACGTGCAAGGCACCCAAAAAGCGGGGGTGCTCCCACAGCTCCCAGGTTCTGATGGTGGGTACAGCCTCAGCACCCGGTACCCGCCGGCAGCATTGGGGTACCACGTGTGACCCCAGGGGCCAGGAACACTTGTCAGTCCAACCGGACTGGGATCATCTCTGGGTGAAAGTGATGTTTGGGAAAAGCAAAGGACGCAGATTGAGGTTGGTTTATTAGATTATGGACAGCCCCATGCAAATAGGGCCATATTGATCCGGTCTGCAAACACCTGGCTGGGAATACAAGCAGCCCCTGAGTATACAGAAGCTGCTGGAGATTATTAACCAGATCCATTGCTGTAAATCACATTACCTCCTTCCAAACCCCGACCCAGCGCCGAGTGCCCCTGCGCTAGGTACTGCACAGCGCGCATCCTTGCAGCGCGAGGGAGCATCACTTCTCCCTGCCCGGCACCCAAAAGCCCAAAGATTCAGCCCAGAAGCACGGAGCCCCGCAGGGGTTATCTTGCTCCGGGGTCCGTGGAGCCAGGGCTGCGCAGCCCACCCTCCCCACAGTAATCCCCAAAGCAAGGCACAGCACGTTACCAGGAGGGTGAAACTTGCTGTATGGGAAAACTGCCCCGGGAATGCAAGGGAGAAATAAAAGATTAAAAAAATAAAAAAAGGTTAAAAAAAAAAAAAAGGAAATATCACATCTTCAGACGCAAACTCACCCCCTGCTCCCACGGGGTACCTGGTATTTTGCATGAGCTGCAAACCACCCCTCTAGGCTGTCTTGCCTCCCAAAGCACCCCAACTCTAAGTGCAGGAAGGAAAAAATACCAGTAAAACGCTTAACAGCACATTTCCGAGAGATCACAAAATCCTTTGCAGAGCTTCATTAGCAGAGAAAGCAGAAGCTCCCGGATTGAAGGAGCAACTGGAAAAGGAGACGCTGAACCAAAGGCAGAGAAGGAATCCCATATTCCTCCCTTCTCCCCACCAAAATCCCCAGCTCTGATTCAGCAGAAGCGCCGACAGCAGCATAGCCTAGTGTATCTCACTGCAAACGAAACCATTTACGTTTAAACCACCACCCTGCTCCCCTAAAGAATTGCTGCATGCAGTAATTTCCTTGTGACGGGGAGGGGGGGGAGGAAAAAAAAAAAAGCCGTGATGAAATTGTCTCAGAGTTTCTCTGCGTTATGTTTACAGCCACTGCCCTCAAACACAGGGCCAGCACACAGCGTGCGAGTCTGCTAACGGGAATAAATCTAACATTTGAGATCATTTAGAAAAGCTCTGCTCGCAGACAGTCAGCGCTCCGAGGGGGAAATCCCTTTGCAGGTCTCAAATAAGGGAACTTGAACCATTTTTCCCCGGAGAAATTTAGGCCTGAAAGATCTTCCAAGTTTCTTGTTTGGAGTTACAAGGCCCGATAACAAGATCTCTTTCCCTGGACTCACCCACACCACTTTGCTGCCAAAACCATTTGGAGGGGAGACGGAGCAGAGAGAGACCCCCATGGCAGTGGGGAAGACCCCTAACATGTTCACGTTAAGAGGAAGCTCCAGTTAGCTGTTACTGATGCACACTCCAGGCTAACACAGATATTTTTCCAGCACGCGTTAATTGAGCACGAAGACTCCTTCTCCTCTGCGCCGTGCCCAGCGCTGTCTGCAGGCAGCATCCGAAGAGCGGGCTGCCGGCACGGCACCCTCCTTCCCCGGACACACGCACCCAATGGCCAACGCTACCCAAAATCCGCTGCCGGGGGAGGCTGGTGCAAGCAAAGGCTGGAAGACTTGGGAACATGGGATCTCATCCATCCCCCAGGAGCAAACAGATGGGGCAGGGAGCGATGGGACCCAGCAGACCCTCCAAGAGCATCCTCCTGGTCTGTTGCAATCACAGCAAAGTTTACTCCACATCAAGCACCCCCCAAAAAAAACAAGCCTTGAAACTAAACGGAACAGGTTTGCTCCCATACTCCCCAAATTGTGGGGAGCCTCTCAGGAGCAGTAACGTCGTGCCAGACCCAGCCCGGGCCTGGTTTCTCCGCTTTGCCGTCAGGACCGAGGGGGAGGAGGTGGGAGGAAGAGCCCGCTGGCAGCCCCATGCTTCCCACCTCCTCCCCTGGAGGATTGCAGAAGGCCAATTTTGATTAAACTAATTAAGCCTGCTCCGTTCAAAGAGCTCCAACCACATGCTACCAGGGGAGAGGAAGAAAATATAAAATTAAAATGGAAAAAGAGAAATCTCCCTGCAAGCACGCTCCTCTGAAGCTATCCATCCCCGGCAGATCCCTGATGGACAACACCACGCTGGGGGAGGAAAGCCCAGAAAAAGGACTCGCTGCAGTGACACAGGTCCAACCCCGAAGACCCTGCTCCTTCCAGCCACCAGGATCTACGGGGACCCTTCCCATCAAGGTGACTGGTTTCCATCCCCTCCCAGTCAGTCCCCGGAGATGGTCGCTCCTCTTGCGGTAATACAGCCTTGCACCAAGCCAAGGTCTCGCAGAATCTGCCTTCCTTCCCAAACCATCCTCATCTTCCAGCCCCTTGCACGTTCCCTTCCCTCCTTTCCCTTGAAGACAATCAGGTTTCTGGAAGCAATTTAATTGTGAGCTGCAGAGAGGCTTCCTTGGGCAGTGCTGGCTGGATGCCCTGCTCTCCCAAAATGTTTCGCTTCCCCCCAGGGCAGCCACACTAGGGACACGGCAGACCCTGCCCCAGTGGGGAGCCTGCCCAGCTGGGAGAGAAAAGCATCACTTTAGCCTTCAAAGCCTTTCAACTGGAGAAAAAAAAACCCAATAATAATAACAAATATCAAAGCAAATGCTTCCTCCCCTTTGAAGGGCAGGAGGGAGAGGGCTGGACCTGGCGAGAGCAGAGCGGGGACCCTGATCCTCTGGGGCTGGGGCACCAGCACTTTCATTATGAGCTTTTGCAGAAGCAGAATGAAACCTTAGGTGCAAGAATTGCATTGAAATTCAAATCGGGGTGTTTAACTCTCTCCTGCGCCTTGGGAAACCTCCTGGAAATGCAGGATAAGGAGGAGGGCAGGGTTTGAAACCCTCGAGAAGGGCTGGGGGGGGGTGAAGGAAAGCAAGCTGCTCATCCTACCCTGCGAAAAACTTCATCCGAGGGGCCTTGGACTTGCCAGCGTACCCCGCTTACAGGTCTGCCCTGCACCCCAAAAGCAACGGCGCTGCACGCACCGCAGCTGCCCCTCTTCTCCCCGTGCCGCTTGTGGTGGGGCTTTAGTTGGGGGTGGGGGAAGAGAAGGGAGGGAGGAAGAAAGAAAGAAACCCCATATCGTAATTGCTATATTAAAGAGAAATAGCAGGCAAGAATAATAAGAGAGGTGTCAGAAGTGAAATACAGTAACAGACATTAAAAAAAAAAAAAAGACTACAGTTCTGCGATGGGGGTGTTAATTGAACACAGAGCTGGAGAGAACAAAGGGGTGTTAAGGAAGAAAAGAAGGGGAAAAAAATCCCACCTCCTCCAAAGACCTGATTTGAGTTAAGTTTGGTGAAGATAATGCACAGGGAAAGGTAGCTAAGAGGCACCTTATATAGCTATTATGTTCTAAAATTAAAAAAAAAAACAAACCCATTATTCAACAACAAATGCACAGCTAATCAGTGCTGTCTATAAATATTCCACTTCTTGAATTCCCCCCATTGGTGGTACATGCATTATTCTTTTAAACCCAAATTTCTTCAACACGGGGCGGGTGGGGAGGGGGAAGAAAATAAAAATTGGGAGATTTCAAATACAAAGTCAGGGTCTTTTTAAGAAGTAGAATTTGCCCGATGCCCTCACCTCCCCCAAAAGAGCGGAGAAAGTGAAACGATGGGAAAAGCTCTTAAGGAGGAGGAATCAGATTAAATGGTCATATATCCTGCGCTCAGCCGCTCCCCGCCGAACGAGATGGGAGTTGGGAAAGGCTCACAGCTGAAATAGATGCTGCTGCATTTTGACAGCAGATATTTTCCAGTTTGCCATCCAAGGACCCCACGTCTGCGTACGCCTTGCCTGATTCTTCTGCTTAGCTATTCTGCTCGTGCAGAGAACAGCTTAAAAAAAAAAAGAAAGATACATACCAAGAGAGAGGGGGAAAAAAAAAACCAAAAAAACAAGGAAGGGGGGGAAGGCCATAAAGACAGAGCCCCTACCCCTGCCTTCAAACTTTTTATAAATCAACAATGCAATTTCCGATTTCAATCCCTATTGACGGAGGAATCAATTGTATTTAGGACAACAATGCCTCCCATTTCCATAATTATTATTCCAAAAAGCCAGCCAGCCATTTGAAGGCAGTCCTGCCCCTTCCCTCGCAACAAAGCGACCAACAGCAAGTGAAAACACACCAAATGAACGCCGACAACTTATACGTATATTTAAGCGGCAATCGGTTCCCCCCCCCCACCCCCCC
>VXBL01002392.1:239374-274118 GCA_013400195.1 Aramus guarauna | reverse complement strand
AGCCTCCGCGCCTCCCCGCTGCCCCCCCCTCCCCAGCCGGCTCTGCCCCCTCACGCCGTCCCCGCATCGGCCCCGTGCTCCGGGTGGGCGCGGGGTCCCCGCTCCGCTGTTCCCCCCGGGGAGCTCCTTCGCTCTCACCTCAGCCGCTGGCATCTCCTCACGGTGCCATTTCCCTCCCTCCCGGCCCCACAAGCGGGGCCTTCCCAGGCACACGGCGCAGGCCGGCACTGCCGCATCCCACGCCCGAACGGGGCAGGAGAAGCTGGCAGAGGTCCCCCGGCCACCGAGCCTGCCTGCNCGCTGTTCCCCCCGGGGAGCTCCTTCGCTCTCACCTCAGCCGCTGGCATCTCCTCACGGTGCCATTTCCCTCCCTCCCGGCCCCACAAGCGGGGCCTTCCCAGGCACACGGCGCAGGCCGGCACTGCCGCATCCCACGCCCGAACGGGGCAGGAGAAGCTGGCAGAGGTCCCCCGGCCACCGAGCCTGCCTGCCGCTCCCACCTGCGTGTCCCGCTGCTCCGCAGGGAAGTGCTTCCCAGCCCCGTCCCGCAATCCCGGGATCTGAGACTGTCCTCTGGCCAAAAAGACCCCAAGCGCTGAGCAGGGATGGTCCCGAGGCCGGGCTTGCCAGCAAATTTGTATTTTAAAAAAGAATAAATAAAAGGTAGTTAGGGCGATACAAGGATTTCTTGCGTGGGAGGTGATTTCATCAGGTTGCCCCTTTTCTCAGATCCGAGGGTTGCCAGCTCCAGCGCGGGAGAACACGGACCCAGCCCCAGTTCCGGACCTCGGCGCAGGTTGGGGAAAGAGCCATCAGGCTGATTGCAAAGAGGGGGGGAAAAAAAAAAAAGGCAATTGTTTTGCTTCCACTCTTTGCTTTTAATGAAACACTTTCCAGTGTTTTAAGCAAAACATGACTTTTCATTTTGAAATTTCCTTTCGAACCATTAAAATGTTTTAAAGTGGTTGAAGGCGAAGTGAGATGTTTTGATTTTTGTCGCTATGAAATGTTTCACTCAACACATTCTTTGCGTTCCTTGATTTGCCAAAATTTTTCAAAGGTTTCTGCTTTCTCGCCCAAGACGTATCTATATATTTTTTACTTTTTTGAAAAGGCAAGAAAGAAAAAAAAAAAAAAGCAGAAAAAATATCCTTTATCTCCACGGCTTCACAGGAAGTGAAACTTTATCCAAGAAACAAGGAGCCAAGGGACTCCTCTCCAAAGGTCCAAACTTCCAGACACTTAGTCATCCCTTTGCTCTCCCGCTCGCACACCGAGTCTAGACGTACGCTGCCTCCGACGCTGGCGGGGGCTCTCCCATCCCCAGGGCTCAGCCCAGGGTCTTTCGGGTTTGATTTTGAGCGGCTCCGAGGAAATGCAGCGCAGCGGAGCTGAGCGTGCACAGCCCAAAAGGGGAGCGGTTGCTGGGGGACACACACGTGGACATTGGGGACCACGGGATGCGGTGGGCTGCTGATCCCGCGATTGCACGTCCTTCCCTCGTTTCCCACGCCACGCCGCGGCGCCTCGGCACATCAGGTAGACACGAGAGCCAGAAGACCCTTCGGGGAGCCGGTACGGGAAGGGTACGAGGCACGCGTGGGGTCGGTGAGCCCCAGGCAGCCCCGCGGCGTCCCACAGGGAGAGCGGCAGAGCCACCCCAGCCGCTCCAAGGGAAGCATCCCAGCGCGGGGCCTTGGAGGAGCCATCGGGCCAACGCAGGAATGGCCAGGACTCTGCCTCTGCCGTCTGCTGGAGTCTGTAACATCCTTCCTGTCAGAGATAACTAATCCTGGGGCCTTTACAACACCTCTCCTGAAAAAGCACATTTCATTCCTCCGTCTCCTCCTGCCTTCCAAGTGCATGAGACTGCAATAGGCATTACCGAAAATATTCCCCGCGGGAGCCGACACTGGACTCCCTTAAAACCCAAACACCATCACCCCTCCTTCCCCAAGACACAAGCGAGCGCTATGCTCTATTATCTCTACACCCACTAAATCTTTCTGAAATAAAGAATAAACATTTCCACCACACATAGTGTAAGTGTATGTGCCAAGCTGCATCGCTTCCTCTCCTCTGTGGTTGTTATAAAGTGGTTTTGTTTCAATGGTGAAGCAGATGGACAGATTCCAAGTCTGGCATCCCCGCTCCCTCCGAGTACGTCTAACGCTATCTTTGGTTTATCACAGATTCCTGAACAAAATGTTTACGGGAGCCTCTTGTTTAAAATCTTGGCTCCATCGGAGCGTAATTCCTATTATTTATTAAATGAAAATCAAGCTCTTGTTAATGCACCATTACCGTGGCAAAGTGGAGCCCTGGAAACGAAGGCCAAACACGCTCTTTCTCTGAGCGTGAGGGAAGCGTCTCCCCATCATCGTCGCTCAACGCTCGTGTCGCAACGGGACGAAAAGCGGTCTCCCGGCCTCCGACTCCTTAAATGTTTTCTTTTTGGTGAGGAGAGCCGTGGACACTTCTGCTTTGCTGTCCAAACCTTGACATCTCCATGTCAGACAGCGTACAGATCATCCCTAACACCGTCGGAGGGGCTTTACCCGAGACACCTCTGTGGCAATACCCTTCTCCCTTCACCGTGACCAAATTAATTTTCCTCCCACTTCGGCAATTTTCTTCTAACGTGTTCCATGGAAAAACCCAAGCCTTGCCTATTTCCCAGCCAGCCGCATCCCCCATAACGCAGCGAGCTCCGTGCGGATAGTCGCTCTTGGGTTGAAGCGCGGCAGAGTTTACATTCCTAACGGGTTTTCAGAGGAGATTCTTAAACTTTCCTGGAAACGTTGCTTTGCTGCTTTGAACTGATTGTTTATTTGTCAATTTAGTCATTAACCTTCTTCCTTACTCCTCTGGCTTTTGATAAGACAGAAAATGTCAAAGGGAAGGGAAATAGGCTCAGAATGATTTCCCCTGGCGAAGGATCCCAGTGCCCAGAAGCGCGGGGAGTTTTCTCATCAATTTTAGCGGCGACACGGCTTCGCTGGCGGTGCCAGGTTAAATCAGCGTTCAAGGTTTTGCAGGGCTCGTGCGTTAGACTTGAGCAAAGTACCTGGGTCTTCTGGAGCGATCTCAGTCTGTAGATCTCAAAGCCCTTTCCAAAGGAGCTCAATACCGCTGATCCCAGTTAAAGGAGGTGGGAAGAACTGGGCAGGCAGTGGGAGAGCCAGAAATGGATTCCCACGCATCCCATTCCCAGCCTCACGCTCAGTCTCCCGCATCACACCGACTTTACCATGGTCATGTTGTAATCTAGTAAGAAATGCATGTCTTTTAATTAATGCATTGCTTATTAACGTTTTCTATTCACAACATTATTACAAACAACCCGAACTCGGGTAAAATACTACAACCGCAGGAGAGGGGATCAGCTTCTGTCCACGCAAAAATTTGTTGCATCTAAACTTGTTGTTTGTTGCTTATTCAAATGCAAGTAACAAAATTCTTACCATCAGAAGTTCACCAAAAAGGAAAAACAGCTTTTCCCAATAGCTGACATAAACATGTAAGTGCCACCAAACATATTTACATGTTTGAAATAGATGGTATAATTACAATGAGTTATAGTCAATATTCAGTCTTTCCCCGGTTTAAGTGCTACCTTCTGATACAGCACAACACATCCTTTAATTGTGATCACGTGCTCTTTCTTAGAGACTGTTGCAATTTTTTTCCCCGCAAAAACGTCTGTAATTGAAAAGAAAATGGCATTGTTTAAAAGAAATTCTCTGCCCTCCTGGAAATAAACAGGTGACTTCCCTTACAGAATGTCCTATTTCTGGGACTTCTACATCGGAGGAAGCCATCTGCAAAATCATTTTGGACCTTTTTCCAGATCCCAAACTTGAATTTCAGCTAGGAAATGCAGTTTTTGAAGACTAGGGGAAAAAAAAAAAAAGACAACAAACAAACAAACAAAAAAACCAACACTCTAAAACCCAAGGATTTTGAAAACAAGTCAGGTAAAAGCTATCAGAGGAAATGTCAACAAAAGCAGTCATGGAGTCCTGCAATAATAGCAGGTCTATTCCATACTCAACAAAAAAAGTCTTTTCCCCTCTTTCAGCCAATACTGATGTTCCTCGTAGGATACAAAATAGCTGTTAAAGTCACTTTTATCTCATGCATCTCACATTCTTCACAGCGCTTTTTAAAAGAGAAAGCCACATCAGAGGGACAAGCACATGACCGTGTTCCACAGCTTCTCCATGAGATCTCACAAGTCAGGCCTCCAAACGTGACCTCCTCTTCACCACCAGAGTACGGGCTCACTTTTGTAGTAAGCCCATTTTCGGATGATTTACCAGGAAGGTATATCCCTAGCCTTCTTTTACAGATGGGGAAA
Source organism: Aramus guarauna (assembly GCA_013400195.1). Taxonomy (NCBI): domain Eukaryota; kingdom Metazoa; phylum Chordata; class Aves; order Gruiformes; family Aramidae; genus Aramus; species Aramus guarauna. The sequence goes on along the minus strand of VXBL01002392.1, from coordinate 269,758 downwards.
TGGAGGGACAAGAAGAAGGGCCTTACCTCTGTGACCCACTTGCAAGGACCGAGGTTATCACCCAAAGGTGATCATGTAACATCTACCTTGATCAGTCACAGTGTCTGTGAAATAAATCCCTGCTGCCTCCTGTGAACCACAGTTATCTAGAATGACTCTCTTTGTGTCTCTGATACAGGCTCATGGTTTTGGGATGTTTTCCACCACATCATCTACCTTCAAGTGGCCTTTACGGAGCTCATCTGCAGGCAGAAGTTGGGTTTCCTCTCTTGAGCTTTCCACAGATTTCCAAGGCTGCGAAAGGCTGTGAAGGAAGAGGCTCAGCCACAGGATTCTGATTTCACCTGCATAAAAGAGGGATTTGAGGCTATCCCCAATGACAATTCTCACCAGCCCCGAATCAAGGGACAGAGCAAACACCCTCTGCCCCTCCTCAGCAGTAAAGTCGGTGGGAAGTGTCCCCCCTGCAAAGGTCTGCCAAGACGACCCTTGCTGCTCTCTGAGCTCGAGCCCTACCATCCCGTGCACCTCTCAAGTTGCCCGTCACCATAAAGCAGCGAGCAAAGAGGTCACAGTGAGAGACTTAGGTCTCTGTGGGGCTAAGCAAGCCAACAGCTCCAATTTGCTGACTGGCTTTTCGATAAAATCCCCCCTCACCCACCTTGGCTTGTTCACAGATTGCTCCAGTCTCTCTCACAGGGGTTTTGACCCAGTGTTCCTGCAGGCTTTCCTATTATCAGCTGTCCCATCCTTTCTACGCAACTGCTGAAGTTGGACCTTAGCCTTTCATTTCATTTTCATTTGGCTTCTTCCCCAACTTCCCATATTTGAGCACTTTGCTTATTATCAGTCTGGTCCCTCCTGTACTTTGTTCAGCTCCATTCCACTAATTGGTTCGAGCATGGGCCCAGCATTCCCTAAAAGAGAGTCACTTCCCCTCGCGCACCGTCGCTCCCACGCGTTCGACACCCTCCCCGGACTCCCAGAGCAGGAGCAACACTTCCTCTCCGAAAGGTGCCAGTGTCCTTGTCTGAATGGGTCTGAGACAGTGATCGATATAATCACTGATATACGATTCTGTCCCATATTGGTTCTTCACAGCCCAGGAAACACGTCCCCTGGCAGGCTCTGAAGGTTGTAGGACAGACAGATAGGCTTCACCACCAGACATCCATTTTCACTATTGCTCTTATCAACAGCTTTCCCGGTAATATCCCTGTATTGCACACCACCTTGGGAAGCACCGCATTTCAAACAGCCAGCAACCTAAAACTAGGAGGTTCACTTCAATTCCTATGAATTGTAAAAATTTGGATTCTCTTACAGCCAGACAAACTGGTTGTTAGTGGTTGGACTTGATGATCTTAAAGGTCTTTTCCAACCGAGATGATTCTATGATAAACCAAAGATGCTCGCACCACCCTTGTCGATGACCTTGTCTTTCCAGAACACAAGTCACCACCACTTCCCTATGGCTCCTGGGTCACAAAGAGGTGTCAAAACCACTTGCCTCTCACTTGTGAGCAAGGAGGCAGTGCTGCAGAGAGAATAACCACAAATCACAGCAGCAGCTCTCCTGCCCCCGGACCCAACCCAAGTTCACCGAGGACTGTATTTTCCTTTTACCTGAAAAGCTTAATTTCTTACCACGCTTTCCCAGGAGGAAAAAAATCTCACCTAGAATTGCTGTCAAGTCGCATATCGTATCTTACCCCAAAAAGACTTAGGCAGGTTAAGCCTAGAAGAAAGATAAACTATCAAAGGCTGCTTGTTTGATAAGGGCACATCTACACTCCAGTGGCACCTGGTTACCGTGGGACATGCGTGGAGCTGGAAGCTGGGCTGGTGGAGCAGGTTGCCCACCCTAGGCACTGTTTTCCAGAGGGGCAGCCAGAAAGGACAGGTTGTCACTAGCTCTGAACGAGAGTAAAGCCTGCAGAGCAAAAACTGTTCACATTTTGCGGTGAGCTCAGAGCCACCTAACGCTCACATTCAACGGGTGGCCCACCGACCCCGGCATCTCAGCATCTGCGAGGGATGGAAAAACCACGGCCCTGAGAACGGGAAGTCAAGTTCAGTAGGATTGTGGCTTTGGGAGGAGGTATGATTGAGCCAAAGGAGATGGAGATGGTCTTAGATGCTGTTCTGGAATGAGCTCACAGCCTCCCACACTGGTCTATTTAGCACCCTCCATTGAATGTGTGCAAAAGTCAAGGTGTCCAAGGGATGAGGCTCTTTGGGAGAGGGCCAGAAGATATTTGCCAGAGGGCTGGAAAAAGAATGAGAGCGCCGTGGTCGTGGCAATGGGGAAGACAAAAGGACGTGTAAACCTCAAAAAGCTTTTGATAACTCTAACGCGCTGCTTCTCCCCCAGTTTTATACTGGGGAGGGTCCCCAAGGGATGTAAATCAATAAACCTCATTTGAAGCAGTACCAATTTACTCACGGTAAAGACCTAGCTATCAAATTTTAGAAGCCCCAAGCGGGTGTTGCACAGGAGCCTGAATTTCAGGGCCCAGGCTGGGAAGACCCCACTCAGCTCACGTTGGCCTGGCCTCAAACAAAAGAGCTGAAACTCCTCCGTGTTCCAGGCTGCTCAGCCCCTTCCTTCAGCTAACTGTTCTTTCCCCAGTTGGATAGTCTATTTCTGGAGCAATACAAGAATTAGGACAGACAGGAAGACACTGACAGAGTCCAAGGAGGAGCAGAAGAGTCATCCCAGGTCCTCATGGAAAAGGCAGCATTGGGCTGCCAGCAGCTGGATGGGGATGGGGTGGAGGGACAGAAGTGGGAGCTGTATCCTGGGAGACACAGACCACCATGAGCGGAGGGGAGAGGGGGAAGAGGCAAAGGAAGCCACAGCCGTTTGGTTTTGCAGGGAAGGGAATGTGGATGTTTTAGAGTCATCACCCCCTGCTCCCGACTGAAATGCATGACCTGTGGCCAGCCCAGGGGCGGGCAGCAGATGTAAAAGCAGCAAAGGGACACGTGCTGACCCAAAGGTGCCCTGTACCTTCTCCTCAGAGAACTGCCCCAAGCACGCAGGGCAGCGTTTGGCATGTTAAACCGCCCTTAGGCCAGGTCTCGGGCTGCCTCTACTGCAGAGCCCTCAGCTCTGCCCACAGCAGCCAACGTGCCCACAGACTCCCAGTCAACCCCATCTCCCTTCCCAGCCTGCTCACTGCTGGGAATGCAAACCATCCCGCCAAGACATGCCCTTTCTATTCCCACTTCCTCCTCCCTTTCAGGTGCAATGGAGCCAGGCTGAGAAGGGTCAGACTCACCACATGAACCCCAAGGCTCAATGGGAGAGCAGTTCCCAGGGCTTGGGCTGGAGCGTGGGAAAACAACAGGGACATCTCCTGAAACCTCAGGAGCTTGCCAGTCTTGTCACCTGAAATCAAGGCTGTCAGGGACTGCTCAGAGCTAATAGCAGTGGTTATTTGCATTTGAGCTAAGGCGCTGGCTTGGGAGCTTTAGGCAGTCACCGTTCCAGATAACAAGAAAGGGGACTCCTTGCACGTGTGCTCTTGGACACATCTGGCCAGCTGCTGCTCCTGGGCACTGCCATGTGGTTGAAGTCAAAGGCATGAGTCTGGAGGAGCAAAGGCAGAGCTCTGTCAGAAATAGCAACATCCAGTCCTTTCGTAACAGCACCTCTGACTCTGCTGGTAAAAGAGAGATGGAAGCTTGGCCAGGTCTGGAGCACAGGGCAGACCATTGCAGGTAGCACCCTGCTTTACTCCTTGACCTGAGAAGCGTTATTTACAAAAGCACGTTCAGCCTATTTTCATAGCCTGTATAATGTAGCATCCTCCAAGCCAGTGCTTGCCGTCAGCTCTGGAGTAACACCCCAGGAGAAAACAGCTCCTGGGAGATTCCACCATCACAGCCTACTCTGGAAGAAGACAGCCTCTGCCAAATCTTCACCGCAGGCAGGACAGGGACCTTCACTGCACAGCGCACTGTTCACCCGTGAATGGATGGACCCAAGCAACAGCAGGAGAGACCTTCACCAGGATCAAAGTTTGGTTCACAGCAGTGAAGACATACCTGCATTTTGATGGCAAGTTATCAAAGGGAGCCATTTCAAGGTGTGTAGACACGGTTAGGCTGACTCCATCCCGTCACGGGTCTTTCTCTACACCAGAAACCCAGTGATACCAGTGGCATGAGAACGGCATTGCATTAGATTTACTCTGTGGAGCTGGGATCAGACTCTAACCCCAGCTTTTACACAGGGTTTGTTTTTTGTTTTTTTTCTTATCATCTCCCCTCACCACCACTTAGCTCCAACCCCAAGCAAAAAAAAAAAAATAAAAAAAATCAGATCTCCGAATTTTCCCATTAGGCAAGCATTTCTGGAGTGAGGAACTCTTCCCACTTGCTCGGACAAGAGGAGTGAGCTACGGTGTTTGTTGCACACACAAATCCCACACGTCCGAGCCTTCCCAGGCTGTATCAAGTGCAAAGTGAAATCACCTGAAGAGTGTCGCTTTAAAAGCCACGGAAGTGCAGAGAGCAGCACCAGCAGCAGTCAATAGCAATTTCCACCGCCGGGTCGATACCATCTGATGGCTGTGTAGCTGTAAAGATTGTTTCACACACATATCAGGAGGTAGGAAGGGGCAGGAAAAGTGGAATTGGTTTTAATGATTGCAGGATTCAAAGTACTCCTGGCTCCCTCTTCTTCTTTCACGAGAAATACATGCACAAAGAGTCAGAAATCAAATTTCCAGCCCTGTCAGTTCCTATCACACCAGCTCCCCAGCTTGGACTCCTTCCCAGTTTGCCAGGGAAGCTTCTCCTAATCCACTGAGAAGCGCATTACCAGGAGATGGAGTTGCAGCCTGTGTCCAAACTTCCCCGCGGTTTCGGGTCATTAGCTCCACTGGTTTGGACACGGAGCTACAGCAGAAGCGCAGCGCTCAGGTTCAAACCCAAAGGGTTTCCAGACGAGGGTAATTTGCACTATTTGACCTCCCAAGAAAAGATCAGCGTCTCATTTTGCTAGATGCCGGATGGGCAGGGAATAGCAAAGCACAAACAGCTAAACACAAAAAAAAGAGGGAGGGTCCCCGTTTTGCAGAGAAAAATATGTGAATGACTATAGCCTAAAAAATAATAGCACATTGTGTTTCTGTTGCCTCACAAAGTGTTTTTCAGCCAGCGACTCCAGGGGCAACACATGAACAGATGTGTCTTGGCCACCACCGAGAGCGTTGCTGTGGGATGAAGCAGGGCAGTCGGATGGTCTGGGGTTCCCAGGGCTGGCCCCCCAGTCCCAGCTCTGCTCTTTGGCTCCTGTGAACGTGCTGAAACACCAGTCACTGCTGCTGTTTCCCTTGCACTGTCTGCCTGCCTCCTGCCTGAGGCATGGACTCTTTCTTACCGGGTTTCACTAGCTGGAACTCTCATTTCTGCTAGGAAAACCTCTCAACTGCTTCTGCAACAACCGAAAGCCAAGGCTGTGGGTGCTTTTCAGAAAATAAAGAACATTCATTTGAATCTTTGTCTTCTAATTCATTGATTTGCTGACATCTGAACACAAATGTCTTCCCCACCGTCACATAAATAAGATAATTTTCCAAGGATCTGAGCTCCCACCAGTCTCTCTCCTGACCCTTAGCTCTGGGTACCGGGGTGGGAGCGGAGCTGGGCATCCTCGAGCATCTCTCTCAGAACGGGGGCAAAGCAGCCTCTGCACGGGTCATCATCAGGTTGTGCCAGATGGACACAACCTACCTCCTCTGCTCCTCAGATCATTTCATAAAACACAAGTCACCACTGTATTACATGCCCATCGTAGATTATTTTATTGACACCCTCATTTAGGCCTCATATGATAACTGAGAAGCAAACACAATAACCACAGGGTTATGCTGCTCCCAACCGGTAGAGCCTTCCACCACGTGAACCTGCGCGTAACACACATATACACACATCCTTTCCTCTTTTTCTCCCAGCTCCTGAGGCATCAACCACTATTTACTGCAGCTTTTTATTTTTTTTAATAAATATACAAGCATTTCAGAGCCTGACCACCAGCTTGATTCTTTTATGGAAGGGACAAGACATATGCACAATACCCACAGTGGTTAGAAGCATGGTCTCAAACTCCCAGCCTCCGGAGTCCGTTTAGAAGCAGAAATGCCAGGTAGCAGCACCCCGACCTTGAAGCCTGGAAAGGGTGAATGAGGTCGAGCTTCACTGCCAAGGCTGGAGAGACTTAAGAGGAGCAGGCTGCAATTAGCAGGGCTCGCTGAAGTTTTAAATCAACAGCGAACCAGCCACCAAAGCTGCTATTGCTCCGGATCCGACTTCACAAATAGGCTTACTTCCTGGGAAGAAATATAAAGAGAGGAATGAAGAAGGCAGAAACACATAATTTCAACATTTTTAAACAAGGCGTCTTGCCGTTTCAGTTTGAAACACTCCGGGTTTATACCTGCCCCTTTCAGAGGACTTGCCAGCTTTCCCCGAGCGTGCTGCCACCACCGCCCCTAACCCCGACGGCCGTGCGGAGGTGGCCGCCACAGCGCTCCATCCCGGGAGACGCGGGGAGGGTGGCAAACACAGCGGAAAACAAACACAGCCCAAGCCATGGGATGACCGAAACACATTAGCTCAGCGGAGGGAGCTACACAACGCAATGGACCTCTGACTCTCGAAGGCAACTGGAATATAAACTCCGTGTCTCTCCACGAGTGTGACGCTGATGGCGAGGCCACTCGTGCCCCTCAGCATGGCCAGTAATGCAGAAGAACCTGCAGATGATGAAGACTTGAAATTCAGAGCTGTTGAGGCCAGATGGGCCACCCACACCGACTAAAGCTACTCTGGTACTGTGCAGGTGGAAGGGCTGTGGGAATTTCGGGTCGATGTCTACCCTACCTGCAGGAAGCACACACGTGTGCAAGGAGAGACCCCTCAAGTCCCACGGTGTCACCCTGGTTAGTTTGCAGCTTTGCTAATTAGTCACCAAGCCAATCACCAATTAGTCTCCACCACCCTTCCTGCTCACAATGAACCAAAACATCACAAAACTCATCATGCGTTAAAAAAAAAATATCAAAAAATCTCCAAATTATGATCATTTTTGTTTGTCTTTTGGGTCACATTTTCAGGTCTCTACAAAAATAAAGCCGAAGATCCTTGTAACGGTTCAAATCCAGAGGCTGGGACTTTAAATAAAATCCCACGCACTGGGAGATGCTCAAGGCAGTGGCAAGCACAGCTTCTGCTTTGCCTGTGCTCAACCCTGCAAAAGACTGAAAGGGCTCTGTCTGCTCAGCAGTCAAAGAAAATCTTCGTCGTGACTTGATCCCAGATACCCACCGAGTGAAAATAGCTGAGATTGGCATGTTCGTTAGGCTCACAGGTAAAAGGCACAGTAAGCAGCAAAACCCAAAATAAATAGTGAGAGTTGACAACACGGACTGAGGGAACCTTGAATAGGAAATAAAAGACAATTTTGAACAGTGAGGGTAGTTAATCACCAGGTCCGGTTACCAAGGGAAATGACAAATTCATCATCAGTCAGAGGTCACGCATGGAGACTGGATGTCTTCCAAAAAAGCGACGCTCTGGTTCAGGATCAAGTTTTTGGGTTCAAGAGCATCTCTCAGAGGAGACAAACGCCCTCCGTCGCAGCCCCTGCGGGTGATGCTGGCCGGAGCTGCCAGGCGAGCGGGCGAGGGTCGCAGTGCTGCAGAGCCCCCCGCCTCTCCCCCCAGCCAAAACCCTGCGCTGACCGTGGCCCTTTTCCAGACACCCCGCTTGAGCCAGGCTCCGAGTCCTAGCCTCCGTCACGCTCAACCCCAGCGCGGTGGCTCCTGGCCACCGTGGCAAGCTGTGCCGCCGCGCTCCCTGCACCGAAGCACTGACTGCCCAACGCAGCCAGGGAAGCAGAATAATGGTCTCTTCTTTTTTTTTTTTTCCTCCCCCCCTTTACTCCTTTTAGTCTCTGCATCTGCTCCTTCCTCCCTTTAGCTGCCGCACAAAACCAAGCCCAAAATACACGCTCTGGCTGCTGTTTATCCTTTCAGGCAGTTTCCCTGATGCCCAAGATGCTGATTTGAACTGACCTCTCTCTCAACGCCACCTTACCACCAACTCTGCTCCCCATCCCTCCTTGGAAGCAGAAACAAAAATCCAAGAGCAAAGCAAAGCAGCCTTGGCATCCCTGATGCGCTCCAGCACCTCGATTTCCTAAACCATCACGTGGGATAAAAGCAAAACGGATCAGATTTCCAGCTTTGATTGCGGACACGGAGAGCAAAATTCCAGCTAGTAGGTCACAGAGCCGCAGTCCCCACGTGGAAGTGACTCCCCAGATCCCAAAGGACAGAGCTGTGCTCTCTCTCCTCTCCTTCTGCACCAGTCAATATGGCCAACGCGAAGAGGTTTCAGAAGAACGCAGGTGTCTGCAGCTCACGCTGCTTCCCTGACCCTTGTAAATCCAGTCTCTTGAGTGAATGGCTTGTTTGGAGAGAGCCCTCCGTTTGTTTGTCTGGGCTCTAGTGATAATAGCTCTAATTTATCTCTGAGCTGGGCAGGCATGTCTAATGTGTTTGAGTATTTAGAAGCATTACGGAGGTTTCATTTGGTCAATTGTTTCTTGAAATCCTTTCCCACACACAGAACGGCCACACAAAGGTGGAACCGCTCCACCAGCCTGGGAAGGGCACGCGTGCCGGGGCCGCTGGATTCTCCAAAGGGAAGGCACAAAGGGATCACATATCCCTTAGTCCCCTGTCTCGGAAATTAAAGACCAAGCAGCCAACCTTTGCAAGGGACAATGACAAAACAGTCTGGAACATGCCACCATGCCTCCTCCTGCTTAGACCTTCCAACCCTCTTCACTTCATCGTATATCTCCTCCACGCAGACATACTCCGTCTCACCTCAGACTCGATTAGGCAGGGTTAGCTTGGCATCTGCACCGGGAAATACATCACAGTTGGCCAACACATTGTACCTAATCTTAAATTAACCCCTCCCGCACTCCGAGGTGCATTCCAGCTACAACCAGACACCAGGTGAAGACCCTTTACGCTGGTTCCCAGCAGAACGGGTTAACCCGAGTCAGTGCTGGGGAACGGCGGGACCAGGTAGAAGGTGCGATCCAACTACCGAGATACTTACAGCCCAAGCCTACACGGCTTAACACGCTACCGCGCATCACCTGCGCCTGCTCGCAGCCTGCGCGTGCTTCGGCCCGTGACAAATGCGAGGTCACGTGCTTCGGCTTAAATCACTTTCGTGGAGGTTTCAGCAATTCTCTTCATGCCATTTCAGCTAATTTTAGCTGCGAGCTGAGAGGCCGTTACCGAGGTTCAGCTGACTGGTGGCAATTTATCAGGTCACCCTGCTGGGGTAGGGAGCCCGATCCGACTCGGCTCTGCCCCCTCTGCTCTCCCTTTTCCAAACAGGGAAGCAGAAGCATGGAGAACCAGACCTGTTGTACAGCACCCGTAGCTCCAGAACAATTTAACGGAGCGTTAGCGGGAGCAAGTCCACGTTGCTCTCCGTGCCCGTCCTCCGCGCCACCCCGCGCACCGAGATGCAACCAGTGCCAGGGCGGAACGTGTTGGGCATCGTGCACCACCACAGAGGCGGGAGGAAATGACGCTGCAGCTCCCCGGCTGCCATCACAGGGCTAATTTATAGAGGCCGAATGTAATTAGTTACCCTGGCGCACGGCCAGGACACCAAGGTTAACACCCTCTCTCTCCAAAGAGTGCCAGGGGAATGTTAGAGGGATGCTGCCAAGTCATTTTTTATGCCTCGGCTTCAGGTGTTGCAAGCAGCAAGCTTTAGCGAGGGCCAGTTGGGAGGAAAAGAGTTGTCATGGAATTTTTTAAAAAGCAAAATAAAAGCAGAGGTTTGCTTTCTGCTTGGCTTTTTGGGTTTATTAACTTAAACTTTACCGTGCTGCACCAGGGACCCTAGCACAACAGCCCCACAGAAAAGCGAGGGCTTGCAGATGCATCCTTCGGTCGGCTTTGGAAAGTTTCAAGCCTCTCTTGGCTTTGATAGAGAAATCTTGTGAGGCCTTGAAAAAACATTGCTTCATCTCTGTCCCTGAGCTCCCCGTCCCTAAGACGGCCTTGGCAGCGTCTGAGCCGTCATCAGCCGGAGCAGGGGCTGGCGCAGACACCGCGTCTGTGCCGCGCCGGCCAGAGCAAGTGCTTGGCTCCACAGACTCCTATGGTACTGGCAAAAGTTTCTCATGGCTCTAAATTTTTTTTTTTTTTTTTTTTTTTTTTTTTTTTTTTAACATGGGTTTAAAACAGATTGAAATAGCCCTTGTTAAAAATAAAAGGCACCAAATTTAGCTTTCCTTTCCTCTTCCCCCCGCAGCCCATTTCCTGGAGTATTTGCAATAGGCGGCTAGTTGGGAGGTTTTTCCCCAGGGGTTTTGTCTGTTATTTATAAAGCTTTGATGAAAAATGCCAAAGAAAAGGAAAGAAAAAAAAAAAATCAACTTCCAGGTGACCTCTCTCCTTCTGCAGCAGCTCTGCTCCCTGCAGCGACGAGGCATCGCGCAGCCACAGCTTCAGGGACCACATGCAGCATCCTTTGGGGTCAACGCAAACCTGCCCTCTGCCTTCCCGGGAGTTTCTCTCCAACCCCCTCCAGCCCCGAGGGATGTAGCAATGAGGGATGCAGTTCCTTTCATTTCAAGTTTACTAGTTCAGCAAAAAAAAAAAATGTCAAAAATCCCCACCTCTTAGCAGCGCTGTGTTATTGGCCGGTGTCCCTGGAGCTTACTGGTCTGGAGGACTTCCCAAAAACTGTTCGTGCAGGACCCTGGAGGAGCTGGGCTGCTGCCCGCTCCTGGTTTTTAGGACAAAGCAGAGGAAAAAAGCGTCACAAATACATCCCTCCTGACTGCCCCGGGCCGATGCGGGCATCTCGCGTCTGCTGAGGACAGATAAACCCAAGTGTTATCTCTGCCCTTCTCCTCAGCCCACAAACCCACACAGGAGCGGGAAGGGCAGAATTCCCATCCCTTCAGCAGGTCCCCCCGCTCCCTTCCAGCAGGAAAGCAAGGACAAGCCCAGCAAGAACAGCAGCCACGTGGCAGCAGCCCCCTCTGCTCAGCCTGACGCGGGTCCCGGGACGATGCCCGAGGTGGGAGCACTGCCCTGCGCTCCCCTCTCCTGCGGCCGGTGGGGGGAATGCTGCAGAGATGCGTATGCGCGTGTTTATCTACGTACACGTGCGTGTACGTACTATGGCACGCATACGATGCATATTGAGATAAATAATATTTTGAGAACAAACATTTCATTTTAAAAGTCACTGTGTGACAACAAGTTAATTATCTATCATCTCATCTCTCAAACCCAAACATTTTGAAAGCTAGGAAATAACTAATTAAGATCATCATAAATCTTACTCTGTCTCACAAGCCCATTTTCCTAAGAAATAGGAAGAAATACATATTTCATCACAATGCAACATACGTAACTCTGACCTATAAGATATTAATGACTAGTTCATGCGGTTTCTCTATCTAAACACTTTTTTGCAAAGGTTACGGTGAGGTAGCACAGGATAATTATTTGGTAACACTCTCCTGGCAACCTGACTTCCAATAAATCTGTAGACAGACCTAGTTGGGGGGGGGGGGAAAGACAACACTGGGATCCTCTCGCCTAACAGAAGCCACGTGACTTCCTCAGATCCATTTTGTTTCGAACCAGGACAAATCTTATAGAGGAACATAATTAACTGCTCCCAGTTAAAGTTTTAAACCTTCTCCCTCCTCCAGACAACTGCTCCTGCCCAAAGCTAAGCTAGAACTACAACACAATTAACATGCCCAACACAAGAGAAGAGCTCAAGGATGTGAACATGGAAGAAATGTCAATTTTATTTTTTTTCTTTTGATTAGAGTGTGAAAGGCAGGTGGAACAACCATTAGAGCAAGGCTTTGAGCCTGGAACCATGTTTAACAGGAAAAGGAGATTCACACCTAGCATCAGGACAGAAAGGAAAAAAGATGAGGTTGGGGAGAGATCAGCAAAGGAAGACATATTTGGAAATCATGAAATACAGAAACAAAATGAAACTCGGCAGGACTCAGACAGAGTTGGACCTTGAAAAGGAAACATAAACACAGCAAAAAAGGGGTTTCATCATAAGAGGAGAGCAAGTGACAAAGTACAGCTGCTCCACACTCACGGTGGAGGTCTGCGTTAGGGTGGTTTGGACATGGCCCCACAAATAAATTACTGCCTGGTGCCTGGGGAGGGCAAAGGCAAGGAAAGCACATGTAGAAATGGTAACCATCCTCACCCGTGTGATGGTCTGGAGCAGAGGAAAGCCATTGCTCAGAAAGCCAGCATCCAGGAGTCACCCTCCATGACTGTAGGGTAGGAGATCCAGCACCTCTGCTCAGCTCTGCAAAGCTGGTGGGTTGATCTCAAGAGCCTGCAAAGCCTCAGAACAAGTTTTGAAGCTGGGATCGTTTGGGACTCAGAGCTCACTGTATGGAAAACGAGCCAAAATGCATCACGGCTCCTTCAAATTTGGGTGTTATTGGGCAAATCCCCAAACCAGCTTCCTCGATGAAACCCAGGAGGTTCAGCTGAGGAAGACTTCACTGAATGGTGTGCCGTGGGACACATCCCATTGGGGTGGCAGGATGGGGATCGTGGGACAATGGACCGGGAAGCAGAGGCAGGCAGAGCAGGGTTAACCTGAAGGACTGCAGAAGTCCCCTGCAAGACCACATGGTTCCTTCGGGCATGAAAAGCCACTTCCAGCCCAGTGGCTGCCAAACCCCAATCCACCTCCAAGTCCACGGGCCAGGGCCACGGCAGGAGCAGAAACCCCTGGCCTCGGGGCAGGGTGGGCTTTGGTGCAGTCCTGGGTGGGAATTCAGACAGACCTAAACATAGTGCTCTTGCACTGATGAAACAGGCCCTGATTTTGTAAAGGCTGTTTGCAAGTAAGTTGAAGCTAAAGGCAAAAAAGGACCTTTTTATACCAGAATTACAGTGTCTAGACAGAGCCTTCCTGGTGTAACCGGACCTGCATAAACTGATCGTGATACACCTGATAAAACTTCCCATGCAGACAGGGACTGACATACTTTGGCAGAGATTCCGGCAGGAGCCATTTTAAAAGTCTTTAATCTCGAGAATTACTTATGCCATGTAATGAAGTCTGCATTATGGCTGTTCATTACATGGACCCTAAACACTGGAAAGCGAGAGGATTTTCTTTGGCATTATGACAGGAATCCACAGCATCGACAAGGCTGGCCCTCAGCGTGAGGTCATACCTCCCTCTAGCTGCTGGTCCCGGGCACTCAGCAGCCTTTGGCCACCCAACGCCTGCACAAGCTCCTCTCCAACCTCTCCTACGTGCCGGTGCTTCCAGTGCTGCAGGTCTTGGGGTCGCTTCTCGCTGGCTGCACTGCTCCTCTCCAAGGAGTGCAAAGCAGCTCAACTTTTGGAGAGGATGTACTCCAAAAGAAAGGTAGAGAGTCCAAAAGTAAAAGCCACAGGGTCTATGGCTTCTTCAGAATAAACCAGGATAGATTAGTCAATGTGGAGTACAGAGAACCCAGGGCCATCTGCAGATGAGACATCCCACAACCAAGATACTGGTGGCTTATCCCCCCTCTTAGCCCAGCTAAAATCCACAAAAATCACCTCCAAGTCAAGTTTCTCTCTGCAGCGTATAGCAGGATCCAAGCAGCGCTCAGCATCGGACAGGCCTTACCAAGGACACGTTCCCCAGACCAGTGGCCCCACATCTCTGACTTGCCACGATGATGCTGCTACATCACTCACGACTTGCCATTAACATGCCACCATCATCACCAAAATGCCTCTTCCCAGAGGAAGAGCTCATCCCTGAGTCCTTGAAGGTGGGTTGCTTGAAGATCAGCGAGTCTTCATAGGTAGATGGGTCAGGAGAATGGAACTGACTCCTCCACAGTGGCCATCTGCAGTTCCTGGCTGGAGGAGAAGGCTCCTTCCAGCACCAGCCAGAAGGGAGACCAAGAGCTTCAGCCACTCTGTAATGGCTCACAGGGCAGCAAAGGAAGCTGCTTTTTGAGAGGATGCAAAGCCTCTCAATTTTTTTAAGAACTGGATGGGAGCCTTGATTTAGGGGGCCAGAGTCTGGTGGCTGAAAAATGTCTTTTGTCACCTGGGTCAGAGTCGGCCTAGCTGGTCCCACTGGCATTTTCAAGTCAGCTTCTTCCTTAGACCTTCATATCAGAAGGGGAAAACTGGTGGTCCCTTTAGCCAGCCGCTGCTTAACAACGTTGGAGAGGTGAGCGTGTGTGTGAAGGAGAGATTTCTTCTCCTGCCACAAAGCCAGCAGTAAGGACTCCTCCCGGCAGGTGCCAACTGGGAAAGCAAACGATCCTCAACAACAACAAAAAAAACCACTTTCTGTAACTGTGACTTATTTTCTTTTGATGCATCTGGACATGTAAGTACTCCAGAAGTGCAGACAGGCTTTGAGGAGCAAGAGACAAAGAGCAGCAGGAAAAAGTCAGCATTTCGGTGACTAGAAAGGGTCCAGCTAAAACACTCACAGCTCACGAACCTCTAAAAGAATGCTCCTGGGCACAGCAAGGAACCTTATCAGCTCTCCACAGCACAAGCACAATTTTCAGCTCCGATTACTTTTCTAAGCCAAGCCCACAAGAGAACTAAACCGGGATGTTATCGCACAGCCGAGCACAACCCTGGGGCTCCTCATCCCTCCGGTCAGGCAGGTTATACGTGCAGGAGCTGGCCTTCACGCTGTTCCGGCGCTGGCTGTAGAAAAGAGGCACCTTGGGGCAAACGTGACTTGAAGTCACCTTCCAGCCTAGGGCTGGGGAAAGTCTCAGCCCTCTGCTCGATTCACCTTGCTTCTCCCAGGATCTGAAAGCAAAGAATGTCCGTACGGCACGGCAACGGCCATAGCTCTGCAAAAGCTGGCTCTGCAGAGCCCCTCTGCAAGGGCTGTAGAGACCTAAGAGAGCTTTCTCACGTCACCTGAAGGTCCCTTTGCGATGCTCCAGCCTGAAGCCAACCGCAGAGCACATCTGTCCCAGGCCCCAGCAGGACCGGTGTGTCTGAACAGCCACGTGCACGCTCGCACAAACACACACACACGGTGTCCACCTTGCAAAGTTTCCCCTGGATTTTTGTTACCATGTCATCTATTAATTACCTAATTACATCTTCTAATTATGGGATTCCTCCAGTATTTATACTCATTACATAAATGGCGGCAATTACACTAATTAGGTTAATGATACAGGATAACAGTCTACAAATTGCTTTAAAGGGACACTCTCAAGGCACATAGGCCAAGGATGCTCCCTGGCAGGTCAGCTGGTGGGTGGCACGCAGACGTGCTCCCTCACCCCACGTAGCCCCTGCCTCCTCGCGCGGGGTCTACCCGAACACCGGGCCCTCGCTCCGCCTCGGCAGAGAGCGGTTGGAAAGAGAGGTACCAGGGAGGTGAGGAAGCAACGCTCTGTTGCTTTGCTGCTAAATTGCTTCTGCTGAAAACTGTGGTCCACTATTTAAGTGTGACCCCCCCCCGGCCCCTCTAAGCCGGAGAGCTGGAAGAAGAGTTTGCAAATATTTCTTCGCTGGCTGTATGGAGACCTGCGAGGAGGAAGGCAGCGCACCCGCATCCTTCCAGGCTCCCCAGCATCACTTCTGAGGGCACCCCGAGTTCCTGAGTCCCACTTAGCTGGATGCGACCCAACCTCCTGCCTATAAGGCATTTCCATAACGGCAGGTTTGCAGAGAGGAAATCCAGCTCCCTCTGCTCCGGTGAGATCTCCTGGAGCTCCGGCAGCACTCTGCAAAGCCAAGCATGTAAATGGGGAGAACGGCGAGCCACAGGAGGCTGGAAGGAATCTGCTCTGCAGAGAGCCCTACTCACCCAGATTTGCTAGCGCATGGCAAGGTGCTTGCCCCTGTATCTCACCCAAAAGGATCCTAAGGCACTGCCAAGCTCCATTACTCTCCGGAGCGGCCTCGAGCACGGGGAGAAAACTTTCTTGCTTGGATTTGAATGCGGGCACTTCTCGGGTGGAACACGGGAGCCCTTTGCAGCACTTTGGAGCGTGATGAATGGCCCTTTGTCCTGCAGCCACTACAGAAAGAGAATGTAATTACCCAAACTGGAATTCGGCCAGGACGCAATTTTACGCTGAACGAATTTCCCCCACCACCCCCCCAACACCCCTTAAAGTGTTTGCAAATCCCCCTTTAAAGATAAAATCCTGGAATAAAATCCAGCGCTTGCTTCAAAATTGGCCCCATTCCATTATAAGTCAACTGAACAACTCCATTTTGCACCTTTAAGGCCATGGAGCTCTCTATGTTGCGCGAGAGATTTCATTATTGGCAAGGCTGAGGAATGCTGATTTCTGCTACCGAACTGCCGTCTTAGCCCTAAACTATATCCCTGTGTCAGCTGCCCAAAGACATGTGTAACCAGGTCCATTTTCTGAAAGATATACAGCTGCGTCCGACTTTATAGCCTGTTCCAGCAGGACATGGCTGGCACTTCCAGTGGAGCAGGCTGACCGGTCTCCACTCTAACAGGCAGGGTCTATGGCTCCAGCGGGAGTCTTGCAGGAGCATATATCGATTGTAAATAATGTCTCAATATCCTATAGTAGCTCATAAATCAAAAAGGGGTTGAAATATCTTTTCTCCAAGGGACTTTTTTTTTTTTTTTTTTTAAAGGAGTCTATTTCTTGTTTAGCAGGTTTTTTTTTTAGAGTTACTGCGTCGACCTTGTACCCCAAGCGCCAGGTTTGAATCGTGGCCGGCGATCCCTGCTTGATCTTCCCCGGGGATGCGCAGCAGCTCTGCCATGAATCCAGGGCCCGGGTGTCCCATGGGAGAACAGTCACATCTCCCACTGGGGCCAAACCCCTCACCCCAGCTGGTGCCCCTTGCCTTGTGTGTGCCTTGCTGAGCAAACCGAGCCCCACGGCAGCCACGTCTCCTCTGGTCGCAGACTACGGCTTGGGGAAGAGTCTCGGACGTAACGGCGTTAGAGACACTCACCGTGGAGATGGGCATCTCGTAGCGGGTGCAGGAAGCAGAGATCCTGCCCACTGGGTATGGAGCAACACCATCTTCAATTTCTCTGCGGCTTATTTGACTGATTCCAACCCAGAAAATAAAAGCAAGCTTTGAGCCAATGAAGATATCAACCTTTCTCCTGTTCCGCAGGCCATGAGAGCTCCCTCCAAAAGCCTAACCATCAACCCAAACCTCTCCCTTCCCTCTCTGGAAAAAAAACCCCACGTGCCTCCAAGTTATACGTGCTGGCATGGCAATGCAGCAGAAGGAATGGCCTCAGGGTTTTGTCCTGCTGGACGTGCCACCGGCACTGCCATCAGCCCAGGGCTTGTACCCACGTGTCGTTACCAAAATGGGACAGATGCCGCCTCCGACCCACTGTGCACAGCCCTGCACCGGTCACCTCCTCAGCAGTCAGGGCTTGCCGACCCGTTTGACAGGGTTCAGGGCAGAGACCCCTTCTTTGTCGCATCTCTGTAGGGGCCTTTTGTCTTGCAAAGTACCAGTTTCTCAAATTGCTGCGTTATTCTGGAAAATTAAAAAAAAAAAAAAAAAAACCTCTACTTTGGGCCATTTTTAGGGGTATTGAGTAGAGACAACTGAATACCTGGCAGGAGGACAGAAAAAAAAACAACAAACCAAACCCCCACACAATAGTTTGTTGTCTAGAAAGTCCTCTAAAATGATCCAAGCTGAGCTTCCCTGTCGCACGATGCTATGTGGCACTTGGGGACACCTCGGGTCCCTGCCCCCAGCACCCTGCACGGGAAGGGGGGGACACGCCACCCTGATGGCCACAAACAGCAGGATACGGTCCTACTGCTCCCCCTCCAGCACTGCCTTGGTAGGACGTGGGCGATATTGATTTCTTCAAGTCCTAGAAGTATTTAAGCTTGACTGGCAATAAAATCAAGCCCAGAGAAAGGTGCAACGGGATCTCTTGGGACTGAAACGAGAGCTACGATCTTTAAAGAAGCCAAGAGGGAATAAAAGGGAAGGAAGGGTGGGAGGGGAGTAGCGTTTACCTGCACAAAAGCAAGAACGTTGACAATAACCCAGCTCAGCTCCGGCTTGCACGGGAGACTTTGGAGAAGGGGGTGGGAGACAAAGTGGGAAATTAACAGGAACTTAAGAAAATATATATGTAAAAATTAAAAAAATAAAATAAAACTGTATCAGCATTGACTAATAATTTCCGGGCTCTGCGCAGATGTCATTAATGACCCTTTTTATTCATGCAGGAGTTCCCAAAGAGGAGCATAATGTTCCATTAGTAATAATTGAGAAAGTCTCCTGTCGGGATTATGTCAAAACCTAGAGATGCTGCTGCTGCCAAAACATTTTGGTGACAAACGTGTGAAGCGTTTGACAGAAGGTGCCACAGCAGGTTGAGGCGGCTTCAGGAGGGGAATCCTAGGAGGAGAGAAGAGGTGGGAGACAGCAGCAGGGTGAGAGCTGAGCACCAACTTACTCAGGGAACATGGCTCAAGGGATGTGCCTACCTATCGCGACGGCTTCGGGGTCACGACGGCACCTCCGAGATGCTGCCAGGGACTGCTCAGGATTTTGGCTGACCTATCTCCTCCCACGCTCCCAAGACTTTGCAACACATCTGCAATATATCCTCTGGCATGGCTCAGCATCGCTGGATCCTTTTGCCCAGGGGTGCCTGTGTCCTCGGCCACCGGGGAAAGGCGGAGGTGTCGCGACACCCCGAACGTGTCTTGCCGCTGTCCCAGTGAGGGCTGGGGACCACTGCAGTCACCAGCACAAAGGGCAAACCCAGGACAAAGCCGCTGTGAGCAATTAACCCAGAGCATCCCATCCGAACAGGATGGAGAAAATATCCAGTGACACAAGTATTTCGACCTAGAGCAAGGCTGGACAACATCTCTTTGAACTACAAAACACCAGTGAGATTTAGACAAATGGGAAAATAAATTCCTTTTACCAAATCTTTCCCATTTACAATCGGGATATCTCTTCTTTTTTTTTTACCCAGCAGACACAGAGCCCTGCTCGACCACAGCTGGTGTCTAAGTACCGGCATTACCCTGCTGCTGCACAGATGCCACTAGAAAACACAGAAAGAGCAAGCAGTTTTCCAGGCTCAGTCCTTTTCATAGAAAGGGTTATTTAATGCCTTGCAAGAGCCAAAATAACACATTCCCTCCTCCGTCCTCATCCCCCCTTGCCAAGCTGCTCCTGGGACCGGAGTTACTGACCCTACGCGCTGCTCTTCTGCCACCTTGACTCCCCGTCCCGCTGCAAGGGAGACTTTGCCCCATGAGTACAGCTCCTCCTGCAACGCAGCCCGGCACGGACAAGCATCTATGAATGGAGAACCACGAGAACCACACATCCCCGACTTGCTGCACAAAACCGTGCACGCATGTCCCGGCTGCAGCGACGCACCTGGGGAAGCCCGAGCCAGAGCACTTCAAAGTCAGCGTTATACAGAGCCGTGGACAGAAAAAAAAGAGTTTGTCACCACCGTAGTATTCGCCCTTTCAGAGTGAGGAGGTATTTGGAGCCAAGACATTGGTTCAGGCAGCGTGTAATGCCATGAAATTTGGATTTGGATCCAGAGCTGGAGTCTAAAAGCCATCCCAGTTTGCAGGGGTTGGTTCAGGCTCATTTCTAGTCCCCAGACCGCAGCAGAAGGGCCTCTCTTCCCCCGGGCAGGAGCAGAGCAGCTGGTACTCTTCAACCCAGTTAACAGACGAGGTCTGGCCACCGCAGCCGAGGGCTGCTCCAGATTTGTTTTCTAGTGGTTTATTCATTGAGAGGCTGCCAATGTGTTAGCAAAGAGAAATGCACACTGGCCTGATTCTCCCCACCCTGGCCCTGCCTTGCACCAGAGCAAATCTGCTGCAACCTGGAGCGAAGACGCGCCGAAGGAGAGCCGCCTCGCTAGAGGACAGAGCCAAGGCACATCCCAAACGGCTCCCATTAGGGCAACCCCCTTAGAGACAAGCTCGGGGGCCCCGTACGCCGCTTGCCATGCCCACCCCACCCCGGTCTCATGCAGCCGAATTTAGCGGTGTGACCCCCCCACACACACACCACAACTGCAGGAAAGCTGCTACTTCTGGCCCCACCACGGTGGCCTTACGGAGTCGGAGGGAGAAGCGCCACTGAAAAGAGCGTGAAGGCTGATTGCTGTAATTGAGCCTACCAGGGGAATTTCGGTCTGTGGGAACGCGCAGTACATCCCAGCCTGCAGGAACGGGGGTGGAGAATATCCGAGCTGTTCCTTTCGAGGACTAATGATGATGGGTTTTCGCAAGGACTCAAGCTGGCATGGATGAGAGCTCCCGCAGAGCGCCGAGTCAGCCAAATTAAGCGCCGGTCCTCCCTTGGAGAAATCTAGTCTAGAAGAGTTAGTCACAGGATGCTGCCAGCCTGGGTGCAGGCTACGCAGAGGAGGCGGCGGCAGGCGAGGAGCCCTGCGTCCTTGCTGGATTCCTGCTGAGGATTCAGCTAACTCTGGTCTTACAGCCCATGGTAGCAAGAGCCCGAGCAGAGATGGTAAGGTGATGCAGGAGACGATGCTCACGTATCTCTCCTCTCGTCACCCGGAGACACAGGGCGAGGCGTGCGTGGAATTAACAGCAGAAGAGGAAAAATACGTAGCTCTGCGTGTGCAATGCACATCTTTGTGTGTGCAATGCACAGGTACGTTCAGAGGCTGAAAATCTGCACCACAGTCAACGCCCTTTTTACCATTTTGCCCCCTTTTTTGGGTTCTGTTGGGCTTATCAGATTTACGTCTCTGTGTATAAGCTTACCCCAACATATGGTCAGATACCTGCTAATCATTTACTAACCACTTCTAACTGGCTGAGTGTAAAGGATTTAAATCCTTGACTAAATGTGAGATGCAGGTCTCATCTCGGAGGTCTGAAAGGTGAATGTGACAGCTGCATTACTTTCTTGCCTAGCTTGGAAAATTATTACTAAAAGATTTAACGTGACTGTAAATAAGTTTGTTCCAAACTGACTCTTCATAGCTGAATCCAGAGAGAAGAAACACAAGGAACACATTGCTGGTACTTGTGGTTAATTGCTGCCTTTCCTTTTGGGTCTACTTGGTTTGAAATATTAAATGCAGAAGAAACCATCTATTTTTCCTCCATAGCCTGTCAGTGGAGGAAGTGAAATATGTTTGTTCCCCCCCTTTTTTTATAAACAAGGAGTATAAACTGTTTTATAGTAACTAGATAAAATTACACAGTATTTTACTCAGTGGGGAAAAATATGGATCTCTGCGTGGCGGTATTTCTCCTATCTTTCTCGCTGACTGTACGTTAACATGACGACTCCGCATAACTCAGCTTTGCAGAGTTGTCACGGACGTCTTTGAGCTCAGACACCGTCCGGTCTGTCCCACCGCTGCCACTGCCAGGGCCGCACATTTTAAAGAGTTCTGGGGTTTGATGTGCCTCCCCGAACACCCCAATAACTCCGGGAAAATTTGGGCTGGTACTCACAGATTTCAGCCTGTATGTCACATCCAGCCTGCTGTGGTCCACAATCAGCCTTTACCCAGCAGAGGAGGTCTGGTCCAGCGAGTGCAGCTTCAGCCCATGGTACCACATCGTCGCTTGGAGGAACCGTCTCTTGGAGGAGGAGACCAACAGCAGATCAGGAAAACGCACCGACCTTTCTGTGTGTAACCTCTATTCCTGAGCAGCAAATGATCTAAAGCCAAGAACGGCATCCCGGCCCTCAGCAAAGCCCCCCGACATGCCCCCTGCCCTCTGCAAACTCCAAACCTCCCGCAAGAGCGGGGAACTTTGAAGGCAACATTTCACAGCCACGACGTTTCTCCCTTTGACCCTGAGCTTGCTCTAAGGACGCGCCAGTATTTCAGAATCAACTCTACAGCACTTTATGGCCCTTGTTGAGGGATATTCGTTGTTTAATGTAAATAAGTAGGTTTTAATTAGAATTAATTACTTTGGAATATAATAGAGCGTGATTTGTACTGTTTGTTTAGCTTTACTTAGCATGAGTAGCTAGATTTGCAGAAGCCTTTAGGCTGTAATACAGGTGTTTTTCTCAGTAATTTTCCTAGCAGTTTTCCTAACAGCGAGTACAGTGCTGTCTTTCAGTACGGGAAAGTATTTTGGTATCACGCTAATATGCCGGTAGTGTTTTTTTCCAAGTCCGGGACTCTTCTCCACGTTCCACCAGCAAGGGCATGTGCACAAGGAGTGTAAACCAGAAGACAAGGAGGCTCCAACCTTTGGGCAAAACTGTGGAAACCACAAGTCAACAAGGTAAGAGCCTGCCTGGACACAGAAGAAGAATCCAATTAGACATTAGAAGACCCCAGGCCAAAAATGACCATTGGACTAAAGGATGCGTGGGACAGCACGTGAAGGGTGGGTGTAGGGATCCCAAGGGTGTAATTGCCCCGGGATTTCTTTGTCCAGGGTCCCTCCCTTTGGAAGCACCCAGCCCAGGCTGATCCTGCTGCTGCACCGCTCAATTAAATTAATTCTTTTATAAAATCCGACACCTGAGACTGCTGTGGGAAACCCAGGGTCGAGCCTGAGGAAGGAGGAAGCGTGCCCAAGAATAAGTGTGTGCGTGTGCGACACCATGAATGGTGCGTGAATGCTCGGGCAGCAGCTACTCCTGTCACATCCATTCTGATGGCAACTCTGAAACTTCTTGTTTTCATCACAGTGCTAAGTAGAAACATTTTCCAGACCTTTGTATGGGATCAAAATTCAACATTTTCCATCACCACCAAGCAAACAGTTGCCCTGACAGAGTTCACGCTAGCACCTGGGGTGGGAAATTCAGCATATTCTGTATACATCTGTTAATTTTGACCCAACATCAAAACTGGTGTGTCTAGGAGAGCACACAGCTGGGAGCTGGGTTGCTGTCACCCCACCTTGCTCGACCTGTGAGGGAAAAGACCCACGGGCATCCTTACCTCCGGGCTCCATCCTGCCACCGCTGCTGCTCGGTGAGAGCTCTGGCGAAGGCGGAGACGCCGGCTCTGCATCGCGGCTCTGGTGGGAAGGCAGGCTGAGCTCCACCTCAGCCTCCAGCCCTTGGGCACGTGCACGGCTGCAAACCCACCAGACAGCTCAAAGTGCAGAGAGGGGGGAAAAGTGTGCAAGTGGCTTTAGCTTTCCCCGTCTCCTTTACGTGCAGAAATTCAGAACCACTTTCCTAATCAAATGAGCTGGTTTGCAGCTTTTAGCTGCGGAACACAAGACGAAAATTTTCATACAGAGCTGAACGCGTCCATCCCTTTGCCTTGTGTTTGCACAGCCCCTTGCACCCCACGCCGATACCATCTCCGGTGCTACCAGAGCATCCTGCTGCTTCAGATAAAATAATCACAAAAGTATTTTGGGTTTGTTTTTTTATAAATACCTTTTTTTCCAGGGGAGAGAGGAGGGGGGGGAGAAAAAAAAAAAAAAAGAAGAAGAGAGAGGATTTAATCTAAAAGTTTCACAGTCTGGAAGTCTCAGCTGCTCCTGCAGTGTTAATGCCCGTGGTGCGGGGCCTTCCCATGGGATTTTGGCGTAGGACATGGCCGTGGCGCGGAGCCGGAGCAACGCTACCGCAGCATCGCCCGTAGAGGGAGCTTCCTCGGGGAGCCGGGCACGGTTGACATCTTTTCATCAAAAGTGTNTTTTTTTTTTTTTCCCCTGCCCCTCACAGCAAAACAAGCAGCTCTGGATTAAACCTATTGGAAATGGATGTTTCGCAAGAGCGGTGAAAAAGGATGGGGAGAAAAAGGCTTTGCCCAGCACTGGGTGTCTGCAGCCAGTTTTTAGTTGGATTGCAAATGGTCACTTTTCCATTTAATTTTGTTATAATGAAAGAGGGGGAAAAGTAATATTTTAGCAAAAAAAAGATTCTGCAGTCTGCCAGTGCTCAAGTGTTAAACAGCTTTTCAGATCTACTGGATACCACTCTGGGTTTGAAATGTGAAGCCCGACGGCTGTTTTTCTACGCAATTTTAGTTTAATTTCCTTGCAAACAGGCTCCCAGGCTCCGGTTACTTCTCCATGAGACCCCCCCTTCCCTTTGGGCACGGCCACAGGATTCCCACAGCTCCCGAGCCGGTGGAGGAACATCCCTTTAATTCACTCTGCGGACAGCCCAATTAGCATCCCAGTAAAAATTATTACCTCGGGGAAAACTCCGGTTTCAGGACTCAGCAGCCAGCTGCGAAGGCAGCCGGCACGTACCCCACTTCCCCGAGCGGCATGGGGCAAGCCAAGAAGATGGAGGGCATCTTCTCCGTGAGGCGACGGCGTTCTGGTGGCCGGGCAGCGCAATTAGACAGGGAGACTTGTAGATGATCTCTGGTTTATAGATCCCTGATAAAAGGGAGGGGGAGAAGCACAATAAAAACATGATCAAATCATTTGTTCTGCTGTTCAAACTTCTGGACAAGGTGAGAGAGAAGACACAGCTCCACCCCCCCAGCTGCATTTGATCTATCGGGCTTTGAAATTAAATATTCTCCCTGCAACAGGCATAATTGTGTCCTGGTGAAAACTGCTTCTCCCATAACGCGGGGTTTGGGAGTCCCTCCGCTCAGCACGTTAAGAACAAAAAGCCCCAGAAGTGGCCGAGAGCCCTCTGGTTCAGGTGCACCACAAGCAAGGGATGGTCTTCACACCAGGTCCTTTCCTACCTGCAAGGCAGAGGCAAGAGCCCATGTCTGCTCGGGAAGGGGACTGGAAAACACCCAGGGACCAGGCCAAGGCTGTGCAGGAGATCCGTGTCCCAGCAAGGACACAGCCCAGACGCCGGCACGGTCCACCACAAAGCCGTTCTGGCACCTCGGTTACCTGTTGCCACCTTCTTCTTCCAAAGATCCCTCTCTCTGTTCTCTCCCTCCCAAATGCCTTTGCAGTGCACATGAATGAAGCGCAGGTAAATAAAACCTCATCAAGCCCACATGGCAAATAAGAACTGTGACTCTGTTGCATCCACCGTGAAAAACAGGAGGGGCAGGGGCGGGTACACGAGCCATTTACCAGCTGAACCTGGAAAACCCATCCATTTGCACAAACAGATTTGGCACAGGTGTCCCTCACTCACTCCAATGTGCTTCAGCTTCAGAAGGGCCAGGTGGATTTTCTCTCCTTGTTTCAGCATCCCAAAGTTCCATCTCCAAAGGTTTGCCAGCCTCGATATTGCAACAAATGGCTATTTTCCTGAAATTATTTTCCAACCTGTTTTCAGCTGAGACAGTACCAGCACACAGACACCATCACCTGATCAGGGATGTTTTGTCTCCACAAAATCTCTGCAAGCTTCGGAGGATGGTGTAGCATTTATGAAGTGCAGTTTTTTAATAAACTTGGCAACTTGGGGCACATCTCCTAAGCTCTCGATGTTTCCCGATGCCGGCTGTCAATGTTTCTGCAATGGGACGTTCGCTCCTTTTAGCAGGTCTGCATTTATACTACAGCATCTCCATCATTGCTGATGGACCTACTCTTTACAAGGTCACAATGGGAATGGGGAGAACTCCTGTACCATATTTGCTTGGTAACCATCAGATCTCGCCCCTGCCCCGAGCTTTTGCAGCCTTAAGATAGGGCAGAACCTGCTGTACTTCCGTACGACCTTGCAGCGAGTTTTCACAGCTCAAGAGTACAAAACATGAAGAACGTTTCCTTGTACGAGGAACGCAAATGTTTCACCTTTTTTCCCCAGTCCTTCCCGAAGGAGCAGAGAGCAGGTGGGACACCTGAGCCACCTTCCCTGTCCTGTTTGCTGAGTGACCGCGTCCATTCTCACTTGCTCTTCTCTCCATAGAGCATCCTCTTTCTGTCTCAGCCAGCCTCCCTTTAGGAGGCCTTATTCATTTTAGTCTACCGTCTCATTCTGCTCACCAGGAAGACAGAAGCAGCACCTATTCATCTGCACTTGCCAGACCAAACCACCCACTAAGCTTATTTCTAAAAGTCCCCAAAACCACTTGCTCCAGTCAATCCTTTTTGCCCAGACCCTGTCTCTGCTTTATTAAAGTTATTTTGTATGCCAGCTCTGTTCTCCAGAATACCGGCCCTAACCTAGTCTGGTGTCATCCAGATACAACCGTAGCCCCATTCCACCACCCCAGGTCATTAATGAAAACACGGCGCATCACCAAATGCCAGCCACCCTATGCACGCTTACTCAATAAATCCTTTCAGCGCAACAGCGAACCTCTGGTAGTTACTCTCTGAGTCTGAACTTCTGGCCACTTCTGCAACCTCTAGCATTGCATCCAGATGATTCTCCCCCACTTACAAGACCACCCTGTCCTCCACACCTGGTAAACTCAGGATACTCAGCTTCTGCTGTCCGCCTTCCCTCCACAAGACCCACTACTCGGTAACGCAAGGAGATCCTACCAGGCTGATACAATTTCCTTTGAAGCCACCTGTGTTACCTGCTCTCACCTCCTTGTTTTCTCCAGGGTTTTCACAAGCTTGACTACTGGTCCCAGTACTTTTCTGGGAACTGCAGTTAGACTGAAAGCAGCACCGTTATACCGTTCCTCGTTTTCACCCTATTTCAAGATAAGTGTATTTTTCCCTAGTACTTGACTAGGATCACAGCCGACCTTCTTAGGGGAAAACAAATGTGATGCCACTTCTTTGGCATCATCTGCTGAGTGCTTTCCCTGTCCCCGAGTACCAAACCAACACCTCTGCGGTCCTCCTGCAACTGCTGATGTACTGCTAGAGCGATCTCTCGTTACACTTGATGTCCCCTGCTAATTGCATCTCACCATGTGCCTTGGTTTATCTGATCTTGTCTCTGCATGTGCATGCTGCACTTCTGTGCTTGATCTTCATGGCCTGACCTACTTTTCATTTCCCCCAGGTTCCTTTCTCAGATCCGAGCTCTTTCCTATGTTTCCTGCAACACCGTAGTCTGAACTGTGCCCGGAAGCAGCTGTGACTGGCTCTCATTATTAACTTTTTCCTCCTCAAGATCAGCTTTCCGGGGGCCTTACCTACACGTGATCGACTGGTGCTGGAAGCCCCAGATCTGTACACAGATCCAGCACTCTCCTCCCTCCCTCCTACTCCTCAGCACCAGTTCAGTCATTTCCCAGCAACTCTAACAGGTCACCATCCACATCCCCAGCCAGCTTCTCCTGCAGGAGTTACCATCAGAAACAGGCTCTTCCCTGTTCTCCCACCCTTGCTGATGGAGATGGTCACCCACATGCCACCAAGACTCACTGGGTCCTCTGCATCCTCTTTCCCCAGGAACAAATATCCCACATTAACTAAATGAAGCCACCATCTGCTCCCTAAATCCTCCTTTACCCGGTGTGCTGGTGACCCATCCCTGTGGTAATCGTCCTGGGGTTTTCCCTTTTAACCACCAGCTGGAGACCTCCAGCAAGTCCTATCCCCCTCATTTTCCAGCCTTCGCACAAACGCGTGCACCCTTGACACGCGAAACGTACCTTCTCCCTGACGCCCCTGCCTGCCTTCCCCGCTCCAGCCCTATCCCTTTAACGCTGCGATTCCAGAATACGACTATCTCCCACGCACTGAACCTTGTTGCTTTGTTGCAAGCCAAAGCCCCCAGCTCCCCCTTCTCCCCTCCCATTCAATCTTGCATTCAGCTATGGGGTGCAACAGCCCCCTCTGCTCTTTCTTGGCCCTCCTTTGATCTCTCTTTGAATAGAAGAGGTCAAGCTACACGACCACAATTTCTTTCTTCCGTCCTTAAAGCCCCTGACTCCGGCGGTGACGGCTGGCACGCTGAGCGCCTGCGGACGGTGCATCCAGCGGCGGGTCAGGGCTCGCACACCCCCGCAGGGGAGCACCCATCCCCGGCTACCTCCAGCCTTAATAGGGATGGGGGTCATGAACCGCAGCGGCCAGGATTTTTTACACCGAGGCTGCCAGACCGAGTTAGTAAACCGTCCTCGGCAGTCAGGTGCCCGCCGGGTCCTCTGATAACGTGGCCCCAGGCTGTACGTCCCGGTGCGGAAAGCAACGGACCTTGGAGTTTCACTCTGCTCTGGGTTTGCTCCGCAAGAGAAATCCTTGCTAACCCCACCGGCACCTGCGAGGGCGATGTCTAAGCCAAGAGGCAGGGAAGAGGGGAGGGAGAATTACCCCTCGTGACACTGGTTTAAATCCACTCAGCTGCTCACGGCAAAAAGATTTACCTTCAGAGGCAGGATCCTGATAGCGCTCGGAGCTGAATCCCCAGCCCGAAGTGTATGAGGTTTAATTACTGCAGCTTTGTTAAATCAGCTCCGTTAAGCCCCTGTGTAATTGCTTTCTTCTGGGCCCAGCAGTGGTTTATTTGAGGACAGCTCAGGCTGATTCTCCAACAACTCGAAGCTGCTCCTGTGCTGTTTACACCACCTCGTTTAAATCAGTTTAAACCCACACCTTTTGAGAGAGCGGCTTCAAAGAGGTGAGGCCTCAGCCTTTGCTCAGGTTTGTGCTGAGAGAGAAATAAAATGCTTATTTTTCCTTTAAATAAATGAAGCCTGATGGCAGCCAGCGCTGTCGGTGTGCCCTAGGCAGTGCGTGGTACCGTCAGCCTCAGAGAGGCTGCGTCTGGCACCTCAAAAAAGAGAAATGCCACCTGGCCCGAGGCTGTGGCCAGGGCTCCTGCCCGGAGAAAGCCACGCGCCGTGGAGGCTGCAGGAGCCACATCCCAAATCCCACTGTGCTTCCCACCATCCTCACCCATCTAGGGAAAAGCCCAGGACACGCGGCACCCCGGCGATACTCCGCTCCATCCCTGCATCTGCGCTGGTTGCTACGGTTACAGGCAAATCGGTGAATTTTGCAGGGTGGGAGGGGGCGGCGGACAGGAGCGGGGTGATGGGGGCTGTAAATGAAATGGCTTTTGTGGGAGGGAGGACCCTCGCCCGGTCCTCAGCAGCCCCGCGCCGCAGAGCCGACCCACGCCGGCTGCGGGCGCCTTGCAAATTTGCATGGAGCTGACAAGATGACAAGGTGCAAATAAGCCAGGCTGCTCGGGAGTAATTTTTACGGCAGCTCTGCCTTGTGCACGTTTTTATTGCAAAGAGGGTAATCGGGCCTCTTCATTATTGAAAACATATTTACTACCCCTTGGCCGCTCTCTCCCATTTTTGCCAGCCCCTTCTTTCCCCCCTTAACTACCCTGTCCTCCACGAGATATGATCTCATAAATTTACAGTGTACTTGCCGTCTGCAAAGTGGATGTTCAGTTTCATTTTTATTGGACTTTATGATACAGGCGGATTGCATTTTATTTGTTGCACCGCTACCAGAAGGCCTGAAATTGTAGGTAAGTGCTGGCTGCAACAGGGATTTGGCCTGAGAAAGAGCTGCAGGATGGGGCTCCGCAGAGCTCGGGAGAGATCCCGGCGCGGGACATGCTGGCCACAAGCAGGACAAGGTAGTGCTTTGGAGGAAGGCTGCCTTCCTCCTCCTCTTCTGCTGGAGGAGAGGCTGCTCCGTCTGCCCCGCGGTCCTCCCGAGAGGGAAGGGGATCGACGTGGGAGCTGTGCCTCCCTCCCCGGCAGCCGGCGTGATTGACAAGGGATGCACAGCAGGAACGCGGCAGCGGTTTCTCATCGCTCACCACTCTTTTCGCGGTTGGTACCCTTCCCAAAAATGCCTTTCCCAAGGTTTGCTCTCAAGCTAGACAGGCTTGTCGAAACCTGCCTGTCCAGCGCTGCCCTTAGCGTGACACTAATGTACCTTAACAAAATTGCCAGAAACCACAGGGAACGGTAGCAACGTGCCTGACACCAAGGAAGTCAGCATCTACGAAAACATCTACCGCAGTCAGTGCATCGCTCCAGATTTCCCCTAGTGTAACAGCGAGCGGAGCATAACCTCATCCCCTTCACTCCAAACCCCTCGGATGGCTCCTACGTACTGCCCAGCACACGGGCAAAAATCCCCGATGCGGAGGGAGCGCTGCCCGGATCCCTGCCCGACGCGAAGCCCGTGCCTCTGCTCCCACAGACATCGGCTCCGGACTGACCGCCGAGCCAGCGACCGCCGTCACGGCTGCTGTAACTGATCGCTAGTTCATTATTAAAAAAGCCGTCTCGCCAGCGCGCAAGGAATTTGTTAGCGCTCGGCGAACCACGCGCCTTCCCAGCGTCGGGTGGGTGGGGTGGCACCGCATCTCTTGCTTCTCCAGGGGAAAAGGGCTTTGCAGCCCTTTCGGCTACTGCCCGGGGCCGTTAGGAGCCCAACGCGCTTTGTAACCATTTCATCTCAGTGCAGCGCAGCGGAAATAATCAACTTGTGTCATTTCAATCCGAAAAAAGGGAAGAATTTTT
>VXBL01002392.1:222828-234074 GCA_013400195.1 Aramus guarauna | reverse complement strand
TTTTTTCTTTAAGTGTTTTTAGACCAAGATTTAAATTGTAAAAATTGCCATTTCAGAAAAGTGGAAGAGTGCATTTCAAGGATGTTACCAAATGGCATTTTAGCATTTCTACTCTTTAGTTTTCTGTCATAAAAATAGCATTCACAAAACTCAACCCAAATTCGAAAATAGCACTGGTCCCTCTGAAATGTTTTCTTCTCTTCTCTCTCCTTTTCTTTTTCCTTCTCTCCATTCTCGTCATCCCTCTCTCAGACCAAAGATTCACTGAAAAATGTCTCTGCTCTAATTTTGAGTCCTTTTTTTCCTGGCTTTCCACCCTCCTCTTCTACACCTCTCCAGGCCCTCACCGCACGTCCCTGTTCCTAATGTGAATTACTGTTCTCATTGCTCCAAGCACATTAAAAGTGAAGCTAATTAACCAGCAGAACAATTTGCCTAACGACGTGGTAGATTCTCCATCACTTGCAGCCTTCAAGTCAAGCCCGAACGTCTCTCCAACAGAGCTGTAGCAGGGTGGGGGAATTTTTTTTGGGGGGGTGAGGATCTCCGACCCATGCAGGGCTGCAGGACACGTGAGGTCACCTTAGAGACTTTGGGACCCTAAAACAGGAGGTGCCACCTGCCCCTGGGGAGGAGGGCATCCATCAGCTCCAACACGCTCATCCACAGCCTCCATCCTCGCCAGGGACGGGGCTGCGGAGGGTGGCGATGCTGACGGCGGTCTTTGCCGAGCTGTGGCTGCGGAGGGACGGTGGAGAGGACCCCGAGGAGGTGAACCCGGGGGGACGGTGACAAACCAGCAAGAGGCCACCAGAAACACTGAGGCTGCCGTGGAAATCACAAGAGTTAACAAGCGTTTTAAGAAAGAAATCCCTCTATAAGATCTTGCTGACAAGCGCTATTAAATATTCATTCTATAGACTGCGGAGACATCATTAGACACATACGTTCAGGCTCTCCATACTCCCGGCTCTGGCATTTGTTTTACGCCGTGCTGATAAGCTGAGGGGACCTGGGGGGGGGCTGGCACCAGCCCCCGTTAGCAGAGCCGGGCTCCACGGGGGCAAGCACGGCTTGCGAGGAAAAACACGGCATCGCAGCCCCGACACCGCCCGCACGACATGCGGGGAGGCAGCGCCGCGGGTTGGGGAGACGGCGACGTTTTAAGGTGTGGAATCTTCCCCACGGAGGAGCGGCAGCAGGGGTCGGGGGGATAGCCGTGCCCCGGGAAGTCACACCGACCCCACCGCAGACATCCCCCAGATGGCTCACATGGACGCGAGGGTGCAGGAAGGAGGTGCCTTCACCCCCCAGAAACCAGCACCCCCTACCCCAAACCCTGAGCGCACCCTCTCCAGCCGGTCACCCCCCCAGGGACGGGTCCCACAGGCACCCCGGGAGATGCCACAGCCCAGCCCTGCCATCAGCCACCTCGGCAGCCTCGCCGGAGCGGTGCCGCCTGCCACAGGTCTCCTTCCCAGCCCAGAGCTGCCTCTCCCGCACCACGGGAAAACTCACGAGCTGGCCCTGGCCGAAGCCGGCTCTGCCCACGGAGACGGGGCTTGCACACATGCGTATAAATATACATATATGTATTTTTGTATGCACTTGTGATGGTACCTCTTTTTTTTTTTTTTAAACAATCCATCCATAAATGTCACCGAAAATCCCGGTCTCCTTTTATTAAACCTGAAAAATGCGTATAAATGTAAATAACAAATGACTGATACAGGGAGAGGAACCAGAGCGTCTGCTGGCGTCACCCTCCCTCCCTCTCTCCCTCCCTCACGCTCTTTCCTCCTCGTGTAATTTGCATTAATAAAGAGGCTGTTCCTTGTCGGAATGTGTTTCATCCGGTTTAAAATCCCAGGGCGATCCACCAGGAACAGCTCTGGGAGAATCCGACTGTCAGAGCCGACAAGACAAATGAATCCCGGTGTCAGGAGCGTGTGGTTCAACGATGACAGATTGAGAAGAACTGTCCCCCTCTCGACAGGCGGGCTTCATTTTCAAATTAATAAATCTGAATAAAATATTTTCCCTTTCATTACGAGCCGAGCCCGGATGACAGTTCCCGTGACAGGAGGGAGTCGCAGTGTTGATGAGGAGACTTTGCATGAATTCCACCTGGGCTTCTTCAGCTTTATTTTTACCTGCAATTTCATCCCTGTTTACTTCTCTCCCCTTCCCTCCTCCCCTTGCCCTCTCTCTCGAGCTCCCCCCTCCCACCTCTCCCTTCACCTGCTCCAGCCCCTCTCCCATCCCTCCTCCGCTCCTCCCTTCCCTACCATCGTCGTGTCCGTCCCCCACCGTGATTTGGAAGCCGAGCCCCGGACACGTCACTCCTGCAACGCACACCCCGGCCGTCTGGCACCTGGAACGCGTACACGTATGAGATGCACCGCGGTTTCATGTTCTCGCTGCACGCACGCTGTTCTGTTCACACACACAGGTGCCTCGGTCCCAAAAACCACAGCCCACGCACCTAAAGGGTACCCCCCGCCCCGGGTTTCAATTCTCTTTGCGCAGAGGTGAGGCTTGTCCTGGGGAGGCAGAGCCACGCTGCAGCCCGGTCCCAGGGGGTCACCGCGGGCTGAGCGCGTCCAGCCGTGTGGTCACAGCCCCAGATAACACACACGCAGCTCCTGCCCCGGCTCACCGACAGTCCCACCACCCTGCTCCCGAGGTGGAAGGTGGAAGATGTGGGTTAATTTTCCCGGCCCGCTGCCTCAGGTACATTTGTAAGACTCCCGAGCATCTTTGAGACAGCAGTACAACCACGGTGTATATGCAACGTTCGCACAACAGTGCTCCCCAAATCGGTGTCGAGCTTCGCCTCCGCGCAGGAGCACGTTTCCCCCGCGACAGCAGCGGCCGTCCCTGGGGACGTGCAGTCTGCAGCAGCAGCGTGAGGTCCCTCCGCTCTGCCCCTCAGCACTGGGTCCCCTCGTTTGCTGCGACTGCCGCAACACCCAAACCGCTCCTCGCCCCGGGACGTGCAACTGAGGGCAGGCAAACAGCAAACAGTCACGCCGCAGCCGAGCGCTCGTGACACTCGAGTCTCCGTTCCGCCTCCGGATCCCACTGTGACCCATAAACATGGCTGGAGAGCCCATAAACATCTTTACTGCCGCGTAGCCTCCAAGGCAGCGATGTGGCCCACTTCCCAAGGACGCCACAGAGAGATTATTCGATGATGCTCCCCCCATGCAACCTCAGCATAGCAAGTGCTAGCCTGGGATGAGGGCTGGAGAGCCTCCTTCCACCGCCGAAGGATGTTCTGGTTTGGGTAAACCTCCCAGCCCTCCTGCACAAGAGCCGGTCTTTAGTTTGGACAGTCCTCTGGATCACCCCAACTGAGACACGGCACCCATGGAAGATCACACAAACCCAAGTCAAAATTTGGACTGAGCCAGAGGTGGCATGAAGAGAGCAGAAATAGGAGAGACCACGGTGTGAAACGGAGCGTCTGCGCTGGCGTGGGAATTGCAGCAACTCCAGGGCGCGTTACGGAGAAAGACGGCAGAAATGGAGGCACCAGCTGATTCTTCGTGAGCCCAATATCCCCCTCCGAAGAAATTAGAAACATTCCAACAGCTATAGCTGTGCCTGACAGTAAATTTGATTAACTTGCCCGTGGAGTTAATGATATAGAGGGCCGTGTGGATTTTGTTGTAAAGAACACAGAAAAGACAGATGAGAAAATGAGAAAACAAGAAAGTAAATTTAAGCAGCTGGAAGCTTTAACAACTGGCATGATAAATCCAATAAAGAACTGCTCGATAAAACCCAACCACTGGAAAGCCAAACATGGGTTGGAGAGGGAGTGGATGTGCTTCGGATTCACAACTGAAGCGGGAGTGAGATTCACTCACGGTAGGAAAATGCTCCTGGGTCACCGGCCGGGCTGCTGGGAGCGAGCAGGCTGCAGCCTTCCTCTCCGCTTGCTCCCGGAGCACGTGGCAGCGATGCTCCTGCTCATCCTACAGCGGCAAGGCGAAGCCAGGGTCCTGCTGCCCAGGCTCGCTCCTCATCCCTTTTTCCACTCTTGTTCTAGTTTCCTTTGCGGTTCTCTCAGGACCGGGATGAACGTGCTGAGGCTGACGTGAGCCTGGGGGGATTCACACCTACCAAGCCAAACCGCGCTGACTCTGGAACGCGGCACAGCGTCACAGACACGCTTGCCAACCAAACGCAGACCAGGTATTGCCAAGAAGCCTGAAGTAAAACCCAACATTTGGACATCCATATTCTTAAATTTTATCTTCTTTAAAATTTAATTCTGCTGAACCCTGCTGGAAGTCACAGCCAAGAGGAAAACCTCTAAGAAAATGACTGATGAGAACACATCTCTACTTATCCCAGTAGCGAGAGCTGAGGAGCTGCCTCCCATAGCACCCTATTAGCCAATACAGAGGCAGCCTCGGAGCATCGCTATACCACAGAAGACCCTGCAGGATCCTTGCTGTCTGCACACAGAAGCAATTTTGACGTCCCCACACCAAACTCATTGACCTTCCCCCTCCAGCTGGCTGTGCCAGGTAATTCCAGGTGAGCTGCCACTGCCAGCCTGGTCCAGCCACACCACCGTGCTCATGCGGGGGGAAGGAAGAGACACTCTCCGCATAGATCCAAGAGCCAGGAGTGCAGGGGAACAGGGACCAGGGCCACCCATGCAGCGCCAGATGCAGCTGGAAACAGTCCAGCCGCTGCGTAGCTCTGGCACAGCTTCCCCGGGGCTCTGCGTGGCGGCACGGGGTGTTAGCTGGGCACAGCCGGACTGCGCAGGGCTGGCCTCGAGCCCAAAACAGCCAGCCCTGCTGGGACCAGCCCGGCAGCATTTAGTCTGGGTCCGTGCAGGACCACCTGAGTATATTCCCCTGGTGTTTCCATGATCCAGATCCTCTGCACCTTCATTTTTCCAGCCCTCCACAGGCCCAGGAACATCTCTGTTCCCAACCAGGACACTCAAACCGACCTTCCGAGTGAGAGCTGAATTTGGTACTTGGACTTTGCAGACCAATATCTACATTGCTGCACCACCTACATCCAACTTTGGTCACAATCAATCAGAAGAGATCTGCTACAAGCACCAAGGGAGAACAGCAGCTCCGGATGTTCTCCATGCATTCCCTAATGGGGCAAAGATACAGATGGAGCCCACTTCCCCAGAGTCTTAGTTTGCTGTTGCAACCCTAATTCCCAGGAATATCTCCCAGGTCTCACTTCAAATTTGGAATTGGACTCCCAGTTGGGTGAAGGCATCATCATGAACTGGAGACCTGTGGTAGCCACAGGCTTTCAGGGCTCTC
Source organism: Aramus guarauna (assembly GCA_013400195.1). Lineage (NCBI taxonomy): Eukaryota > Metazoa > Chordata > Aves > Gruiformes > Aramidae > Aramus > Aramus guarauna. Next base: position 228,762 of record VXBL01002392.1, on the reverse strand, counting down.
TCAGGTGACCTTGGGTGAGCAAGGAGAGCAAAGCAGCCCTTCGGAGCCATCTCCCCCATCTCCTGCCACTTGCCTGTAGCTCAGCAGCCTGCAAGACCAAGTGGCTGGAAATGCGTAGAGTGCTCTGAATTGAGCTGTAAAGAATGAAGGTGAAGTTTTAAGCCGCTAGATTCATGGCTGGGATTTTTATACACACATAAAATATGAATCTCAGTTGTATACAAAGCTGAGCCCATCGTGCCAAAAGGATCCCAGTCAAGCAGGCCTGTAAAATGAAATCCTCTTGGACTAATTTAAGGAGACCTGAGCAATATAAATTCTGGCCTGCTCAAATGCAGGAAATAAAAAAAAAAAAATCTGACTTGAATACAGGCTTCTCTCTCAGTGCGCTTGGCAGCCCCAGCGTGCAAACAACGGGAACAAAAAAAACAGAGCAAGAAATTAGCTCCGGGGTTGCACAAAGCACTGTTCCAGCTCCCCATTTATACCAGTCTTGTGGGCCTAATGAAACCCTCTTCAGCAAAAATTTAATGCAGAGATAAACTTCCCAATAAATAAGGGGCGCTCGTATTTGCTGACTCCTGACGACTTCCCTGACCTGCAGGGTCACTTCCAATGAGCTGTTATGCACGGGGAAAATGCTCATAAAGACGCTTCTTATAAAAGAAAATATTAACTTATCTGCTAGCTAGAGAATCTTGACTTGCACACCTGTATCTCCTCAGGGCTCCTTTGGTTTTAGTGGAGTAAGAGTCTCCTTCAACAAGCCACCTCCCCGGAGGCTGGAGAAGGACTTGCTTGCCTTGCTCCTGAAGATGAGTGTGGCTGGAGGAAGGTCACAGGGCCGAAGGAGCTTGTCCTGAGCCACGGCCACCACAGTTCAGGTGAGCCCTCACCTCCCTCCATGCCTGGGGTCTTCCTCTCTGTGCCAACCTCACCTCCCCATGCCACCGAGGCCTGAAGCGACTGGGAACATCGAGGAGTTGGTCAAAGGCACAAAACATCCAGCAAAGCTATACAGCAATTCAGGGGATGTCCTCCGGTGGCAGGATGATATGGTAGCATTTTTTCTGGGGCTATTTTTCCAAGCTTTCTCCATTTTTAAAAAAAGAGGGGGAAAAAAAAGGAAAGAAAAGGAAAAAATCCAAACCCAAGCCCTAGCCGGGAAAAGCCTCCCTAATGAACGCATCAGCTTCAGCTCCAAAGCTGAAGGCGACTTCCAGCCCAGCCCATCTTTGCTCCTCAGGGCCTTGGAGAAAGATCTCCTCTTGGGCAGCCAAGTAGCAATTGGGTCACAGTGCAGGATTATCTGCTAGTAACAAGCCGCAAATGTGCTCTGGGACCAGTGATTCATTAATGCACTTCATGGTGACATATGAACCAGAACCCGAGGGAGCCTTTATTTCTGCCCTCTCTACCCATTCAGTTGAAAGACAGGGAAAAAGGTTCCAGCACCGCACTGATTTCTAACGCTGATCAAATTAGCGCTACCCTACAACCAAGGCAACTAATCAAGGACATCGGGGAGAAGGTGTGGTTTGAAGTGCAGCAAAACCCCGAGTCTCTGAGTAATGTCACAAGACAAATCCTCACGGTTAATAGGGAGGACTGAAGAGGCAGGGAGGGAGGCTTTGCAAGACGACGGTGCTGCAAGGAACCCGTTGCGGACCCTCATGGCCGGGGATACAAGGTGCCAGACACCTCCCTCCACCCCTGCGCTGGTCTCTTCCATCCTCCAAAACCCTCCCCCGTGGGCCCCGAGGTGGCCATGGCCAGTGATCCTGGAGACCGGGAGCATGGATGCTCTTCTGGAGAGGTGCAGTCCCTCCAGAGACACGTCGCCTACCCGCACCGCGTACCACCACCCTGCTGATTTATTTTAAAAACTGCAAAGCCAAAACTACCCTAACAGCAGGAAAACTGATACCCACTGCCCGCGTTCAGCTGCACAGGTCGAGTGTGTTGAAGGTACACGGACTGCACCAAGATGTTTTTCTTTTAATGCCAGCTGCCAGAATATTTCCAAGGTAGCACACGTGCGCCCTTTCAGACCAAACCCTGGGGCACATTCAGGAAAATGCCCTTCCCTGGGGCCAAGGCGCCTCTCACATGCACTGGGAACGTGCACGCAAGGCTCGGCAAGAAACCCCAAAGCCAGTATCTCCCCAGCAAGGACAGAGGGCAGCCCTGTCCACCGAGAAAACCCAGAGCTAGTCCAGCCATACGCCAGCATGGGAAGCAGCAGGATTTACCCCAGGCTCTGCCCATCACGCCGACGAAAGGAGCAGCACCGACATCCAGAGGAAGCAGGGCCGATGCTGCCTAAGTAGTCTTCACCGATTTAACGTTCCTGTAGGAGCTTTAAATGTTTTATTTCCTGACTTTTATGCAATTTGATTCTTAACCATAATGCTTCATTGACTTTTTTTTTTTAAATCTTTTTTTTTTTTTTTTCCCCTCCACGCTGCCTATATCTCCAGGTTATGAAGGCACTGCACTGGGGTGGATTCACAGCTGGCGAGACCCAGCACCGCCTCACCAAAATCCACGGGGGCTGCCGCCCCGGACCATGGTTCAGAGCTATCCCAGAGGTTTTTGGCAGCAGCAGGGTTCTCCCGCAGCGCCTGGCTCGTGTGCCTATTGCACTGCCCTTTCCAACGTGGGGTAAAAGCTGCCAGCATCTTTCCATCCCCTCCTGGTCCCGCAAATGCTGCTCTCCCATTACACGGTGTCACCCCGAGTTAGGCTGCAGCAAGAGCTGGGGCACCCGCCCAGGGGACACGATCCTGAGCCCCAGCTCAGCCTCCCAGGTGACCACAAGCCCGAGGAAGAGGATGGCAGCAGGTCCACAGGGCCGAACCACGCTGCTCCTCCACCCCGACTGACCACGGCGGGACGCACGCCCTATCAATACAGTGAAAAGGTTAATGGGATCGCCTCCTTCCAACTCTATCACAGCGAATGTGGGATTTATAGCAACGCTAAAATACTGACCTCTATCTGTTTTATGCTGATCATTAACTAAGATTACCTCACACCAGAGATTTGCTATACCAAAGAGCACTGACATCACTAACTGCTATTAAGTGTATAATACTTAAACTCCATAAAGGGGAGCAAAAAACCCATTGTCAGCAGCATAGGGAAAAGGCACATTACCACACACACTCAGATTATATAAAAAAAAAAAAAAGAGTAGTTGCCTGCAGCTTTCTGTGTGTCTCTGGCATTTTGCGATCGCAATATTGAGAAAAATCCTTGAAAAGGTTTTCAGGCTCAGTAACCCTCCGCACAGAGACACCCAGATGAACGCCCTGTAGCTAACAGACTCAGGTCCCCGAAGCCTCGATGCAATAGGTGCTATCCCTATGTGGCATATGGAACCATGCCCGCTCTGGGAGCGGTGGGTGAAGGCACCTCGTGTCCCTGGATGGCTCAGGCTGTCTCCTCCACAGCCCATCACCCATGCCAACTCCGCTCGCCGCCCTCCTCGGCTCTCCCAGCCACATGGCTGTTTCTGGGCAGTGGCATATTTGTTGACTTGCTCTTTTGGTGACATCTTCTTTTAATAAGGAAATCTGTCTCTTAGCAGCTTCTTGCCTAAGGCTGTGCTTAGTTAAAGTGTAAAATGTCAAACTTTAGCAAGGATGACAATAACCCTGCTGGGTGAAGAAGAGCCAACCACTATATTATTAGCTACTCGAGGGAGAGGAGAGGAATATTGACCCGTTCCACGGAGGAAAAACACTAAAATCCCCCAGTCTACCCACCGACCCCCTCCCACATGGAGACCAGCTTCAAATCCGCTTCCACATGATCTCTCCAGCAGCCAAAGCTCATAACTAAAGCCGAACAGCAAACAGCACACCCTTCCTAGTTGATCAAATACATGTAACATATGCAACCATAATAGGTCAAAGTATCCTGGCTGTGCCCTTTCATCTCCCAAAATTCCCCAACGGCAGATCAGGAAGCAGGCACGATGCTGGGATAACACATGACGGAGCAAAGCCGTGCTGTCGCCGAAAAGCCTAAAGCAGAGAGTGGAGGGAAGCCCATGGGTCCCCCGATAGCCAGTGGCTTCGGCAGAGGAAGGAAAAGCCAGCGGGCACCGTCGCAGGCAATAACCGAGGGCAGCTGCACGAAGAGGGAGGTCTGCCAAGGGCTTGCAGAAGCAGACATTTGCAGAGCAGAGGAACGCTTTATCGGGCTTACGGGTCTTTGGGCAATGCTTCTGTGCTGCTGAAGGACCCCTCGGTACCGCATTTACCTTCACAGAGTAATATATGGAGGTGCAACCTTTTCATCTAGAGCACACGTGATTGGTACTAATGTAATTTTCTGACTAGTTCTTCCTTGAGCTGCACAGAGCAGGGCCATAAATTCACATCCCCAGACTTTGGACGGGAGAACACTTCTATTTTTAAGATCTGAGACTGGACAATGCTCACCATTAGACCTTACTCTTCCTCCAGCGGGCCGTACTGAGACCCTGACACACAAGTTATGACAGGCTTTGAGTCCACTTCTGGATCAAAACCTGGATCCCAGCTATGTAAGAGCAGATCTGCTACCAACTTTGCGCAGGAAAGGCGACCTTCAGATGCGCAGAGGTACTTCAAGGAAACAGGCGAAGTTTTCACTACTCCGGTATGTCACAGCAGGCACCAGCTCTTGCACCCCTTCCTGTAAGCGGAGGACCTCTTGCTATGTTCTCCCCATTGGGTGCCACCAGAACCAAGTCAGGTCAGAAACACCACCCTGACCAGTCACAGGATCATCCTTGCTCCTTCAAGCCTCCAATCCCTGGTCCACAACAGGGCCACCACTGGGGTGGTGCCCATCCTTCCCTCAGATCCACAGGGAGGTCTCGTCAGTGCTGGGGCTGGCAGGGAGCCCAGCGCAGTCCTGCCCTTTTCACTTGTATTCTTTCGCAAAACGTTATTTCAGGGAAACACAAACACATGCAGGGCACCACAGCATCATCACCCACCCAGGCAAACGTGGCACCACAAGGTCGTATTTTGGGCGCAGGCTGAAGACTGACTCCAGTGGGAGCCTGAGTCTCACATCCCAGGTATCGCCAGGAATTCAAGTACCCCCTGCCCTGCCGTACAGCCATGGAGCCCTTGAGAGCCGATGGCGCAGGCTGGATGAGACACAACATTTCCAGCAAACCCTGTTCTTTGGAGACATCTCATCAGTCTCCAGGAGAGGAAGCAATCTATTCCCTCCTCCTCCCCGTCTCAGGACGGAGGCGACCCAGGGGACTGCCTACGTGGTTCTCCGGCAGAGCCACAACTTGCAGCTCCCACCTCTGCTTCCTAAAAACAACCCTCACAACCCACCTCCCTCTACACTGCCCAACAGTCCCGACGAGCACAGAAATATATGTGTGTGTGTGTGGTGCGCACACGGGTGTGTTGTGTTTTCCCAGCTAACACATGTCAGGATCTGTTTAAGCTTTGCTTTATGCTCAAATGTCACCCTGCCAGAATTCATTACGTCCCATTTATTAATTAATTAAAATATATTTATACAGAACAGGCTTTATGAGACAGAGATAAAAATAACGTTTTGAGAGCTGTCCCCTGGACGGAGCGGGTGCTCTCTGATGGCAGCAGCAAGGACAGTAGCCACAGCCTTCCCTGTCAAGTGCTGACTCGCAGGGAATTGATGATATGGAAATTCGGTAATTAAGGCTGGGGAAAAAAAAAAAAATAAATCAGAGGCATGCTCCGGAGCTGGTGCTGGCCATGCCGCAGCTCCATGGCCCCATCCCCTCCTTGCCATCGGGCGACCGCATCTCCTCCCAGCGCGGAGGACCCCAGCGTGCAGAGCAAAGGGGCAGGCAGCAGCTTGCTCTGGCGCCTGTGCCACCCATCCCACGGCCTCGCAAAGGGACTCGCAAGCTTCAGCAGCCCCCCTGCCCCC
>VXBL01002392.1:130144-216399 GCA_013400195.1 Aramus guarauna | reverse complement strand
CCCCCCCCCCCCCTGCCACTCCAGGTGATGCCCCCCATCCCTTCGGCATCGTAGCAGTCACTAGCCACGTGTGATGGCACGGGGCAGGGCTACGGGGTATAGAAAAAGGATCTGTCATCCTGGGAACACTTCTGCAGTTTCTTTGTCTTCTCTCTCATTTCCCTCCCCTCCCAGCCCCCCACCCCCTGGTTTTGCAGATGTCCCAAAACACCTTTAGATTTTCATGAGAAAGAAACTGCCGCCAGCACATCCCTGTCCGGAATGCCAAGTCTCCACTCCCCAGTGCGTGTGTTTGAGGGGAAAACTCGATTTTAGAAAAGTTCCTTTCCGGCAAGGCTCAAAGCCCTTCCGAGGAATTAAAGAGAAGAGAGCAGAGCTCCACCCTAGGCCTTGCTGTTGAAAAGCTGGTTTTGGAGCTAATTTGGGAAAGGCCTGACTCACTCTTCTGAAATGCCCAGGACTCATCTTCCTGCTGATGCTGCAGGAGCAGAAGAGATGCCAGCCAGCTCCTGTTATCACCTCTGTGGGACTGGCTTGCAATTAAAGGCATCTGAGTTGCAAAGCACGGAGGGAACAACATATGGACAGGAGCAAGGGACTGCTTTTCCAGCCCCTCTTTTTTAGCCCGTAACTGCATTTGCAAGAGGATCCCAGAGCCGCAGTGCAGTTCTTATTCAGTGCTATTAAACTTCATTAACTGATATATCGTTTCGTGTTGACTCAACGACTCTTAAACCCTCTTCCGAGGGACTTCCTCGAACATACCGTAAATTGCCAGTAAGTGCCTTCCACCGGGAGCAAACTGCTCCAGCCCCGGCACGGTCCCGCTCCCCCACGCTGGGATGGAGCGGCACCGCAGGCAGCGATGCTCCCCCCGCTCCGGGGCCCGAGAGCTCCTGGATTTCTCCTCCGGCAAACCGGGGAAGGTGAGTGGAGGGGCAGGGACTGCAAAAAGCCGCTCTCCTGACTTTGCTCCAAATGCAGAAGAAACCTCCCCAGCAAGTTCTAGATCCTCAGCAGAGGAAAAACTCAAAAAAAAAAAAATTCCTCTCCCGGTGATCAAAGCGCTTCTTTGCCACAGAATTGACAGCTCTGCTTCCAGCTGAACGCTTTCAAGGTTCGCATTGTCTTATGTAAACTACAATCCAAAACGATATCAAATCCAAAAAAAGCCCTCAAAATTCAAGCTTTTGGATCTAAACCCAAATGGGTCGTTTTGGCAGCGTACGATTCTGATTTTTAGTGTTTCTTCCACCACCACCCCCCCACCCCAAGTTCAAACATTAGCAAGACCGACCTCCTTTCAGAGAGCTCTTTGGCTTTGATGCTGTGGCATACACAGATGGAATATATTTCCGCATATTCCAAGACGCTCTGGGATAGCTTCGCTCATGTAATTATTCAGATAAGCTAACCTGAAAGTGAGAGCGTGCGATGCTCGTTTGCCAAATTTGAGTGACTTTGCTTTCAAAGCATCGGTAGGCGCTTCCCGCATGGCGGGTGACAGCTGCCGGGCTGCGGTCCCCAAGCCATCCTATGGGTTTGACACGGGTGGGTGAGGCAGATGAGAGGATAATCTCTGCTACGGGGGGGGGGTCTCCTCCACCATTGCAAACCTGGCCATCGACACAGCCCCGACAGCGGCAACCGCCCGCGAGGCGCCTTGCACCTCCGCTGCAAACCAGAGCGCTCGGTTCCTCTCCCTCCTTTTAAACCCAGCGCGCTTTAGGAGCCATTTCTAAACAACTCGGAGGTCGGGAGAGGATGGCTTTACTTTTAACAGCAAGGCAGGACCGGAGCAGCGTCAGGCAGGATAATAGCAGGGCTGTGTGAGTGGCAGGTGGGCCACCGCGCCGTCCATTTACTGCTCGCCTCAGCCAAGCGCCGGGTGCAATTATCTCAGGCCACCGTATCATCATAAAGCGCCTTTCTGCTGAAATTATAACGTGTCGCCTTTAATTACGCTAATTGTTAATAGGGATTCTAATTTTGGGTTCATTTTTCACCGTTAAAAAAAAAAAAATAATAGGCGAGGCAGCCCAGGCTTTTCTGCCCTTCCCTGGGATTTCTCCCGCCAGCGCTAATTGAAACGTCCCCCCCCCGATCCGCGCCGCTCCGCGCTGACAGTGGTTTTGCCCCTTGTCATAAAATCAATGGTCTTCCCCTGCCCACCCCGTGCCGGCTCCTCTCCGGCTGCCGGGGCTCCTTTTCCCACTCGCTGGCTCCCTCGGATCATCAGGGTTAAATGATCTTTTCATACCGCCCGGCCGGACTGTCAGGAGGCATTGAGTGACTTTTGAAAATGAACCATGTTAAGTGGACTTGATGGGGGTTACAACCGCCATTATTGCTATCACCACCGTGATAAAATGGAGCCGTAATGACGGGGGAAGGTACTTATCACTGTCTTTTGTAGATCACTTAAGATGGTTTGGGTCTGAAGCTTCTCACTGGTGATAAATGGAACGTACTGAAGACAAATGGCACCAGTACGGAGCCTCCCGCCGCACGCGGGACACGAGACGGGAGCGACCTGGCTGCAGTGGCCACATGAAATGATTAAACGCACAAAATACACATTGTCTTTTCCTGCAGAAGCCACCTGGGTGACAAGGGTCACTCAGGCAGCTGCCAGCAGCTGGGTGCCGAGGATCAGGATGGGAAAGAAATGGGAAATGGGCTCTTTGCCTTGCAGCCTGCCTGCAGGCATCAACAGCAACGCTATCCAAGAGCTGACCTGGCAAACCGGGAGATCCCTCTACTTCCCTGACCGAGCTGTGGTGGGACACGGAGGAGCCCCATCCCTTCTTGCCACCAGGTTCCTCTCCATCCACCCTGTCCCAGGCTGGACCAGGAGCAACATCACACCCGGGTCAACATCCTGCCCCTGCAGCACCCTCTGTCCTTTCTCTGGTCCCCATCCCCAAAACAGGTATCTGGTTTAGCGCTCAGCTGGATCTGCAGAACAGGAGTCCCAGAGAAATCATTCACGCAACACAGAGAGAGAAGCAATCTCGTGTTAAAGGATTTCTCGCGTGGCATTGCTAGAGAGATGCGATACGAGAAAACCCTTTGGGTATTTATTGCTGTTGGTCCTACTGCACGTCAGCCAGAGCCAAACCTGAGCTGCCCCCCCAAGTCCCCCCAAGCTGCAGCCGCAGCCTGCCTGGCACAGGCAGGGGAACCAGCTCCTGCCTGCACCGGGTGCAGGGAAAAGGCTGTCAGGAGCCCACGCGGGAGCCGAGCACAGCGCAGGATACCAGAGAGCTCACAGGGGGTCTCAAAGCACCCACAAAAGCAGCTCAAAGCAGCCCCCCTCAGCACAGCCCAGGCGGGGCAGTGCCAGCAAGGAGGGCTGGCACCCTGCTCGCAACCAGAGAAACCCAAACGATGCCAAACTCTCTTCCACATTCAAGCAGGGAGTCCAGCAGTTTAAAACAGGCAAGGAAAAATATCACGTGCTTGGAAAGCACTGCCTGAGCAACAGGCAGCACTGCCATGCACTGCAGCAACAAGGACCTGGGCAGCACCCCCAAAACACCCCCCCCCCCAAGCCAAGCAGCATCCCGCAGCAAACCCTCCGGTCCCCGCAATGCCCCACTCACAGTTTGTGATCCATGAGCAGGAGAACCATCCCCACAGCTCCCCTGCTCCTGGTCTCCAACGCTTTGCAGAGAGGCATCCCAGGACACCGAGCACCCTCAGCACCCCAGAGAGAAGAAGGGGAGCACAGACAATTAGGAAGCCCCTAAGCCCTCCCCCAGCTCCTTATATCACCTGCGCATCTCCTTCCTCCCGGCCACACCAAGCTGAGCTGCGTTAGCCCACTTCATTATCACTTAATTGAGATACAGGTGATGCTCTTCCCTCCCTGGCCACCTGGCAGCCCAGGTTGCTTTCTCCCTGCCCTGAAAGCATGGGAGAAGACACCACCGAGGCCAGGCCACCCCAAAAGCACCACCTCCAGCGAAAGCCCTGGCTGCTATTGCGAGGGAAAGGCGGCGGGGGGGGAGAGGCAGGGATGTGGAGCCACATAGCAGCTCTTACAGGAGTGGGCAGAGCAGATCCCCCCCAGGCCACCCTGCTCCCCACTACCATCAGCATTTTTTGAACGTGGAGGTTTCCTCTGCAAAGAGGCAAGATGTAAAAAGGAGCCCCTCTGCAAAGAAGCTGAGCCCCCAGGAGGAGCCTGCAGGCAGGGAAAGGACAGAGAAGGGCTGAGGAAGGATAAATAAAGGGAAGAATCTGTCTGGGAAAGTTGGGAAGGGGAAAGAGCTGAAGCAAAAGACATTTTCTGGGATTTGCGAGAACGCCGTCGACTCGAGTCTCGTCACGCCGGACATGTCAGCTCCGGTTGGGCGCGAGGCTGAGACGCCGGTCCCGGGGTGCCTGGTTTCTCCAGCCCCCCGCCAGCCCCCCTTTCCTTGTCATGGCAATGGTAGCACCGCTGGCTATATTGACAGCCAGAAGGATTGCTCATTTCCCACAGCCCCACAAGGTAAATTAAAAAAAGGGAAAAGTCAAAGCTATCTCTGGCTGCTCGCACTTGGGGAGTCCCAACTCAATACATCTTGGTTACTCAGAAAAGATGCTTATTAATAAGCTACAAAGGCAAAGTTAGTTCTGCAGGCTGTGGGGTCGCTGGTTAGGGGGTCACTTACTTTGCAAAGACTTTGCGGGGTCGGGTGCCTGGACAAAACCAGAGGCTCCAGCTAAGGCTGCTTCTGCAAACTCTCACCCACATCAGTATTTTCTATCTTGCCACACGTAAAGCTGTTGAGATAAACCAGTATTTTCTTCACCCAGCTAAATGATACCAATTGCATGAACACTGCCTTCCAGGGTGGCGCAAATATGGCAAAAATTTAGCTTTAGCTGCAAACCAGGTATGAGAAAAGCTGCAGTCAGAAACCACGGAAAGTCCACGAAATTTTATCCACCGCAAAACTCTGTTTCCACACTGACTTCAAGGCAGCAAAGCTTGCACAAGTCATACTGGTGGCCATGTGCCTTTTCTTCAAGCAAGGATTTCCTGCTGTTTTCTAACCTCAGGGCAAAAGAGAAAACATCCGTCCTTTCATCAGCTTTATTTCCATTCCAGATGAAGAGCTGATCCTCCTTTTTTCCTTTTTTTTTTTTTTGATGTCTCAGTGTCCCAAGATGGTCTCCAAAGCACTGCCTTCCACCGGCACCGGTGGGAAGCAGCTTGGCTGGGGACAGCCAGATGCCACCTCCCCAGGGCTCTGCAGGAAAAGCCCAGCTGGAAACCGTGCCTGCAAATACTGGATCATTCAGTGCGAGCGCTGCGGAGTGGGAGATGCCCAGCGTGCAAGACCCAGCGAGTTTTGCTCTGAGGCATGGACCAAATACATGGTTTGGCAAACAAAAAAAGCGGTGAAGACAGAAGGTGGTTTTTGCCTTTGAACATGTATTTGGGTGTCCCATGCGGGTTGTCAAATTATCTTGGTGTGATGACCCTGGTGAATATTTTTGCTACAAGGATCGTTGTTTGCATTAAAACTCAACAAAATGGAGTTTCCCAAATATTGATATGGGTTACCCATTCCATCAAACCCCAGCTAGGCAAGGTCCCCAAGCCCCTAGCCCCAGTCACCCAAACACAGGCCATTTAGCTGTAGAAATACCCTGCTCTCCCCTTTCTTTCACTCTCCACAACAACACAGAGGAGGAAAAAAGCCCTCAGAAAGCCAAACTGGATGTCAAGGTTTGCCTCCCACTAATGAACTGGTTGGAGGTGGGTAGAAAACAGGGTGAAGAAAGGGTTGTGCACAAGAAAGGAGGAACCACCACAGCCACCACGAGCTGCAGACAGGCCCCTGGAGAGCTGGCTAGGACCTGCAGAGACCCTTTGCAGACCAGGTTGGGCAGGTGTCACCGGGCAGAAGTCGAACCATAAGCATGCAGCTCAATGCACAGACCCTTCTGTGCCTCCAGAGACCTGTTTTGTGATAGAAATGGTTGTCCCAAAAGGTTTAAATCTCACGCTAGTGAGCAGCATCCCCTGAAGACCTGGAAGAGCTGGTGGGTGTCATCACATGGGGGGTGGACCACCACGTTATGGTCTCACTGTAGCTCTGCTGGGTGGCCTTTCACCAAACCCAGAACCTTTGTGTGGTACAGGGTATCCAGCAGCAACAGCATCTCCACCTCTCCGGGACCACCAAGAGCCAACTTCTGCAAAGATCTCCTTCTGTAAGAGACTTCCACAGCTCTCACAGAAACGTGCCCCTGGCCTGCCAGACATCTTCCTCCCAGCATTTTGCTTATTTTCCCTCCGCCGCCCAAAACTCTGCTAGAGAGCAAAATGCATCCAAACCGCTGAGGCTGTGATTTTCATGACACCGCTGCCTGGCTCATTTCTCTGCTGTCCTCTCAGTTTTGTGAAGGTTAAAGGCATCCTTCCTCAGCGACTGTCAGACTGTTTTCTGGGCTGGAACCAGCTACCGGAGCTCCACGAGGAATATTTTATGCAGATTCTCCGCTGCACCTCGGACGGCTCATCAGTAACCAACCTGCAGCCTGTGCCGCGTGGCTTTATTTCCTCTGAGCCCGCCTTTTGCAGCCTCACCCCCTTTTACAAGTGTAAAAAAGTGGATTGCCACATGCATGAAATGTAAGGGCTCTTCCTTGGGTTTGATGCAAGGGGAGAAGGAAAAGGTTGCTCTGTGCTGTTCTCGAGGGGGGGTTTTGGGAGGAATTGGGGAGAGCTAAAATGGAGATGGAGTTGTTTTCCCTAGGAAGATCAGGAGATCCCCATTACTCTGCATCAGACTTTCACTCCCAGCCCTCTCCTCCCAAAAACCACGCCAGGACAGAGAAATCCCCGACTCCCTCCGCCTTCCCCTTGGGAGCTTCCGGGCGGGCACGAAGAGAGCAGACAGGCAGCACCGGGCACCCAAACCGCTCTCTCTGCCTCCTTCCCCTGGCAAGGGGCTGCATGAAGAAGGGGAGGAGAGCCCAGGTTGCTCCGGCAGCTGCAAATCTGAGGATGATTTTCACACCTATGCCTCTGGCAAGCTGAATGACAGCCTATTGCCATCCCAGCTGGCTGATGCTTTTTGGGTAGAGGATCACCCAGGGCAGGAGCTCGTCGCCAGCGTGGCAGCCTCAGCACCAGCCTGACTGGCTGAGCATGGGCTGGAGGAGGTGGAGGACACGTACCCACCAGCATCCCATCCCTACGAGCCCACCCGGCCTCTCCGGGTACCGGGGCAGAGCGCACCGCTCAGGCGGCTTTCCACCAAAGGCTGATTATAAACGTCATGATTTCAGAGGGAGAAAGAAAACAGCTGGAGTTGTCAGACAACAGCACTGGCAGCTAAAAAAATGCCATCTTTTAATGTGTGAGCCGAGTACGGAGAGCGCGAGAATAAACAGGAGACCCCATGGTAACATTTTTACTAGTCCCCTGGCTGACTGTTAGAGCCCTTTAACTAGAACATGACTGAGCGTCCCTGTTTCGGGATCTCAGCAGCACGCCCAGCTCCTCCGGGGATCACCAGGCTCCAACGACAGATGGATCCAGGCAACGAAGTTCACGTCTGGATGGAAAGTCAGGAGGACTTGCTTTTGGACCCATCCCCGCGTCTAGTTTTAAACTGCACTGGCATGGGAGGCTGTGCTCCTTTGGCCATGCTTTCCCAAGACCATAAATCCAATTTTACGGCACCCAGTCCAAGCCTGAAAACAATGCAAAGCGCTGAACAGATATAAACTCTTTCTGCTGCTTCACAAGATCTCCAAAGGGGCCAGGAAGACTTTCTGCTGAATCAGGTATTGTTTTGTGCTCCCACCGCTGGCCGGGAGCCAGATGTGCACCATATTGTACGAGACGGGTAATTTGGCAAAAATGCGATCATGTGCTCACCCCTGATTCAGACCCAATTCCTCCCATGGGGTGACCGGGTAATGTGCAGATCTGATACTAATTAACGGGAAACCACAGCCCTAGGCAGCGATCTGTCATCCTCTTTCGGATGCAGCTTGTACCTGCTAATGGCTTCCCCACCCTGGGCTCCCCCCTCTTTCTGCTACAGGTACCACCCCAGGTCTGGGTAACCACCCCCCCCAACTCTCCCGAGTCGGACCAAAGACCACGTTAACCCAGCGCCTTGTCTCCAAGAGCCACTAAATCTGCGTTCCTGCTCCTGGGCATGCCTGCACCCCACGGTGCTGGGTAGGAGGGGTTTGCAGGTTCAGGAGCAGCAGCAGCACGGAGCTCTCACCCAGGTCCCCATCCATGAAATGGCATCTCCAGCTGAGCCAGAGGTCACGGCGCCTTGCTGATGGCTCCGACCGCAGAGCCCAGGCAGTGCCGAATGCTTTGGAAAAAATAAAAAATCTCCCGGGCTCCAGCAGAAAAGGCAGTGCTGGTACCCAGCGTGCCAGAGATTAAGCAATTTACTGAGTCAATTGTCTTTTTTCCAAGGACAAACATGTGTGATAGAAGATCTCCAGATCTGCTGGCACGCTGCGAGCTCTGGGCCATCAGCCCTTTCACTGTCTCAATTCATCTGTCAATAAACCACCGTGCCCATTAAGGCCGGAGAAATGGAAAGGGATGTCCGTGGTCCACCCAGCAAGGATTAAATGCCATGTTGCAAAAATGGTGGTTACTCAAGGTTTCCCAGTAGAAGTGCTGAAAATCCTGACCGTGACTCACGCTGCCCTCCTAAGGGAAGCAGGAGGGATAATAAACAGCAGGGACACTACTTCATACCAGAAAGCCAGAGGTGATGTGACTGCGATAGGATCTCGCTGTTCCACAAAACGTGGAGCAAAAACCATGCGGTGCCGAAACATGGAGCGAATTCCCTCCAATGCATGGGGAAGACGCAAGGTGTCTGCTTGGTGGAGGTCAACCACTGATGTTCAACTTTGTCCCCAGACTTCCACAGGATGTCTAGACTTAGCTCAGCCTTAGACACCACTCGGGAAGCCAAACTCAGCTTGCTGGGCTTACCTAAGGTGTGTCCCAACGCTGGTGGCCCCGGGAATGTCACTGCCACCTCCTCTGACCCTGTGCATTTGATATCAGCCAGTGCATGAAGTTGAGAAGAAAAGTAACCTGGCTGGTGGCTCGTCAGGGCTTGGTGGAAAGACTACAGGGATAAATTATCCAAGACATGCTCATTCTGGGACAGTTTTGTTTTGTTGTTGGTTTGGGTTTTTTTTTAACAGCTTCCTCCAGGACATATTCCTGGGACCTGCCAGAGATGGGACACAGCAGCAGGAATAACTCGGACTCATCAACACCATCATTTCCCATAGCTGCCATCACAGACCCCTCTGCAGCACCCTGGCTGGTGCCCGTAATTAAAGCGAAGTGCAAATTAGAACTCAGACCTCAGTCAGGCCCTGGAAACAGGGGCTTGCTTCCTCAATGGCTCAAAGGAAATGCTCGTGGTACTTTTTTACGGCAGGAGGGCAAGGCAAGAGAAACTCAGGATGATGTTTGCTTTTGTCCGTAACCTAAATCCCAGGATCTGCCCTTTCTCCTGCCAAGTGCCTAGGAGAAAAAACCGGGAGCGGATGATTTTTTTTTTGAGTGCATAGCAAAACGGCTAATTTAAAACAATTATGCAACATCTAATTAAAATCATCTCTGCATCCTAGAAAGGCGACTGGCCAGGTACTCAGCATGAAGCATTTGGCTTTACGGAGCAGCATCTTGTTAAAACCCTTCATCCCGCGGCGGTGGCGGCTGGACCCATCCCGCGTGTGCCTGCGGAGAGCGGCTGATGGCCCTTCCCGGCATCAGCCGAGTGAGTCCTCCCTCTCCTCCCGCCCGGCTCAGCACCGCGACGTACCTGAGGCACCGGCTGTGCTTTATGAAGTCTAAAATTTTCAACTGGTTGTGTCTTTCCATGCAAACTCATTAGACACTATTTACACCCGCTGCAGCTGTGCAGAGAGAGGTTTTGAACTCTGGCATTCTACAGTAGGCTTTGTTTCTCATTTACATTTGCATATTAAAGTGTTTGCCTGAAATAGGCTATTGAAATTAATTCAGGATTAATTGGTGTCTTTATCTCATTAGGACAATCTAATTTAAGGATGATGAAATTGTTTAGCCTCCCGTTTGCATAATTAGATTGCTTTGAATTGCTGTCATTATTGTGCTCTTTAGCATCATCTGTAGGCCTCAAACAGACAAGAGTTTCAACCTCATAAAGACCAATCATGTGTTACAGCAGAGAGCTGTTAACCCCTTTTAACCCAAACTCCCTCCAACGCGCTGCTGCACAATGGAGCGGACGCTCCGTGGCATGGCAGGGACGCAGAGGTCTCCGTACCTCGTGTAACGGGGCGTCCCTTCCTTCCCTCTACACGCTCAGGGTGGCAAGGGGCAACCCCAAGAGCTGCTGGCGGGCAGCCCCGTTTCACTTGGCCTTCCTATGGGAAGGGGAGCGGCTCTCCCGAATGGTGGTGAAACCCTTCATGGTCAGATAGGGCTCGGTGGCCAGCACACGGGCTGGTCATCCTGGGAGGCTGAGCAGAGCCGCAGGTGCTTGCTCTCCCTCTCACGTCACTGGAAAGGGCTGGTGGGAACGTGCCCAAGGACTGCGTGATCCCATCTCTCCTGCATGGCTTTGGTAAAATCCCTTGGGCTGGTGGCCAAGACCTCCGGGGACAGCTGGGCTTCCCCTCTGTTGGAGCTGGGGGTGCAAGGGATGCTCATGGTCACAGGCACCACGGTGTTTTGTTCCCTCCAAGGACTTATCAAGCCCCATCTCCTTCTTCTCCAGTTTGGAGGCTGTTCCTGAACCTCGAAGTGAGGAGCAGCCCCTGAAGATGTCCTGGCCAACACGTAGCCCTCAGGTCTGGTACCAACACACACATTCTGCTACAAATAGCTCTTCTCTCCCCTCAGTGCTTAACTGGATGCTAAAAGGAAAGGGGAGACCTGCCCATCCCTGTGCAATGTGAGCATGCATATGAGGAAGTACCACCGGTACCCACATGAGCTATGGAAGAGTGAAGAAAAAGAGAGGTAGTTGTAAGACTAGATCTCCACATTGGATCATCTTTAAGCCTAGACTCACTCTGCGATGCAGGGGCTGACCTAACGCTGCAAAGGAGTGGACAGAGCCATGCCAGCCCCACGCAGGGCTCAGCCTCGCACCCGGGGCAGCAGGGACCACCAGCTGTGGAAAGAGGAGACCACGCTGAGAAAGGACTCACAGGATGGTTGTGCCCAGGGACTGTAATCAGGGTGCAGATCCCCTAGTGCTTAGTACATGCCCCAAAACGTCACCCGGTGAGCATGCACCAAGGGACACAAGGACAGGGGTTGACCCGGCAGCATGAGCAGAGAACATCGGCCAAGAGCTGCAGCCATCCTGAGGACGCTCACAGCCCATAAGGGACATGTTCCCCACAAGCAGCCCTTCACCTGCTTTTCTGTGCGACCTTCCCCAGCCCCAGCTCCCTGCCCACCCAGGGGACTTGGCCCATAAGAGCCATGGGGACACCCCATGGGGTGGGCTGGAGCCACCTGGAAACAAGCATCCCAAGTCACCACTGACTCCTGGGCAGAGGGTATGGGTTCAGCATCCTGAGCTAAGACCTTGCTTCCCCATGGGTCGCCCCATTAAAAACCAGCCTGTTCAGCCACACAAACAATCCAAAACATGCATCTCGGAAGTATTTGTACATGATAAAGCACCACGCAGCATTGTAACCGGCTTCCTTGCTAGCAAGAAGAACCATGGCCTTGTGCGTTCCCTCCCGTACGGGGCCAAACTATCTTTCCAGATGGTCGCCAGAAGCCGATAGCCACCAAAGCGCCTGAATCCGGCCCTGGAGATGCTCCCCGGGCACTGAGAGCAGGAAGGGGGTCGAGATGGCAGTTCCGCGGTTGCTCCTGGGGATGCTCTCCGTCTGTCCTGGCCCAGCTCGAGGCGAGAGACCTGCTTCTCATTAGCAGGCGGCTGACTCCGGAGGTGGGGGCTGCGCCAGGCAGGCTGCTTCGCCAGTCGCTTCACGTATCCTAACATCTGGTTGTGTCTCATCACAGTGCAAATTTATGACCCTGGAAACAACATGTTGATGATGCACTGGGAAAAGGAGCTGGAGCTGTAATCCTGCGTCCAGAGTGGGGACGAAGGGAATCGCCACCTGAGGACTTTGGTGAGGGGGAAGAGGTGAGGAAGCAGAGATCTGTGCCTCCCCGCGTGATGGGGGTGACCGAGCTCCCAATGATGCAGCACAACAATGTTTTTCACTCTAAATCTCTCTCCTCTGGGAAAAAAAAAAATGCAAATTCAGCAACAGCCAAGTTTGCACAACTTCATCTCGATGAATTGCCAACTTCCAAACCAGCCAACAAACAGGAAACCTTCGAGAAAATAAATGAAAGGTTTCATCTGAATGCTTTGAAAAGGAACATTTCCATTTGCAGTGACTGGCCAGTTGCACTTTCCATTTTATGGTTAAAATTATACAGACATTTAAAATGATTTGAAATGGAAATGACAGATTGCATTTCAGGTCCTCTAAAGAGAGTTTTGTTTGCCTGGGATAAGTAAATGTTTCATTATTTTTTCCAGAGATCAAATATATCAGCTGAACCAGAACAGAGCGGGACTTGGGAATTCTTGTTTGCAGGTTCACACCAAAGATGTTTTAAGTTTTCAGTTTAGCCCAAACAAGTGTTTTTAGTTATGTTGCTTTGTTGGAGCTGCAGTGGAAAAGAAAGGAATCCAGCTTTTGCATCACAGGCAACCAAAGGAGAAAAAAAAATAACCCTAAGAATCAGTGCAAGAGAAAGGTGTTCGTGTGGAAGAACTCTGTAAAGTTTGCCTGAAACTTTCAGTTTTGCAGACCGTTTTTTAGACCCTCAGTACTATCAGGCCCTTTAATGTATCGGAGAGGACAATCTCCGCGTGATGCCATACACACATATACCAGCATATGTGGACCTAGCGCAAGGCAACACGAGGAACTGAAGAAGTGAAGACATGGCCACCAAAAGCTAGGATGCTATTCAAGAGAGGTGGGTGAAGTTTCTTCCTTTGGCTGTCCATCAGCTCCCCGGCACAACGGTCGGCTGGGTAATAATAATAATAATAATAATAATAATAATAATAATGACAAGAGCAGCCGAGAGACACTGAACTGTGGGAAAAGGAGATTCGAACTGGTGCAGAAAAGGCCACTGCTCCCCAGACAAGATGAAGCACAACTGGAGCAAGCCTGGAGGAGAGAGCTGAGGATGTCTGGAGATCTGGGAAACAGAATGAATGCAGGATGGGAAAGGCGGTGCAAACATGCCTTGGAACATGCCTTTGAACATGCCAAAGGCGCTTTTTTGCGTCATCAGTGGTGGGTGCATAAAAAGTCATAGCTCGAACGACGCTGGGAAAGCTGAGACGAGCTCTCTGGATGTTTTCACAGCTCATGGTGAGAACAGCTATGGCAAGCACTGCCACAGCTCACCAGCAGCCAGACTTACCTTCAACCAGGTACCCTGGTGCAGAGGTCTTGAGCAAGGACTTTGAAGTCACTAGCAAAGAGCTCTTCCCCTGTTCCCGCCAGAGCTGGCGATCTCTGCAGAATGGCTTTTCTTCCTCCGTTTTGGTATTGCTGCTGCTAAGCGCTTCCAGCGCCTGCAAGGACAGGAGTTAACGACGGGTCTGAAAACCAAGAGAGGCTCCGGGAATCAGGGTGGATTTGTGGTGGCTTGTGATACATTATATTGTTACCTCTACAAAATCAGGTAGCCTCCCCTGGAAGCCCCCCAGAACTATTTCTTTCTGCTCAGAAGTACTCGTGAGACTCAGTGGTTATGTTGCATCTCATTGCAGTAGAGAGGGTGCTAGGGAGATATCTGCTGAAGGGGACAGAGATGAACCTTCCCCGGAGGCCAAAAATGGTTAAACCACCTGGAGGCACAAGGGCAACCTTCAGCTTCTGTGCACCGAGCTGGCCACGGGCAGAGGAGCTACAACCCATACTGCTGGCTGCTCAGACAGCGAGGGCTGTCTAGGAGCAAGGACAACCCCCCCCCGTATCAAAAGGACAAGCGTGCCTCTGTCATCTGCTGGCGCGCTGCGATCATGACAGCAACAGCAGAAAGCACAGCGCTCGCCAGAAGTCACCCAAAGCGTCCAGGAGCCTTTGATCAAAGACCTACAAGAGTTTGAAATGCTCTTTGGTGGAGATGCAAAATGCTATCAGGATACCCAAGGTGGTTGAGGGGTGCTGGTATGAAGTAGCCAGCTTTCAGCTGCACATCAGGTCGTGACCAGCAGTAAACAGTTGCAACCAGCAGCCACGAACAAAAACTCGGGGCTCGTCTTCAGAGCCCAGGCAGAGATTTTGGTGTGTGGCTTACAACCCACCAATGGCCCTACGCAAACCCCAGCCATGGAGGAGGATCTCCCCGCATCCTGGCTCCAGGCACACTGCTGGATGAGGAGCACAACGCCATGTATTTGGAGGGACCACACTGTCCCTTGGCTCAGACCGAGCCTGCCTCGGGGGGGGGGCGGTTAGCAGGGGCCAGACGCAGATTTACAGCTACTCACCCTCTGCCAAGCCTCTGTGGTTCAGCTCTCCTTCCCAGGAGGACTTTGTTAGCAGAGCTTGACAACAGATCTTTATGCTCGCTTGTAGGATGCTCTTAAGGAAAGAAAAAAAAAAAAGAAAAAAAGAAAAATGAAAAAAACAACAGCATTACAGCATTTGAGGTTAAGTAAAATAATTTCTTCAGTCTTGAGAGTTTGAAAGAAAAATGGAAAAAAAACAATTTCAAAACAAAAAGCCTTTTCAAATTAGAAAAATCAGGCAGACTCCTTGAGCAATGTCAAAACAAAATCTTAGGACTTTTTCTAAATTCACACACACATGCACATACATATACACTTACATAGATACTCATTTTCCAATACGTACACAGTCACACGCTGCTTTTCCCCCATGGGAAGGAACACAGCCGAGACCTCCCAGTGCCTCCCAGCCCGCACCGGGGGAAATCTGCTCCCAAACTTCACTCAGGTCTCACCGGCACGAGAGAGGTGATTTGCAGAGAGTGATTTGCACCATCAGCCAGAGCGGAGGACAACCGAATCCCAGCCTGGGACTCCCAGTCTCTCTCCTGCCAGAACAAGGAGGTGCCCAGCTGGGAGCCGCATCCATCCTCCCAGCTCCGACACGCGTCCACGGACCCATCGATCCTTTCCTGACTGTGCCGGCACCCCGGCGCGTGTCCTCAGGAGTGTCCCCAGCCCCTCGCCGCTCCCGGGGCCGGGGGGTGAGCACACCGAGCCACAGCTCCGGCGTTTGGTCAACGACTCCTGACCCACGTAGGTTATCGGTCTCGTAACCACCCAGCCTCGGTTCCCGAGTGCCAATCAGGCCTCTCCTTTGATCAGCGTTATAATCAGATACAGCACTCCAGCATGGATTATTAAGTTTTAACAGTTGACACATCATTTCTGATACCATAATCTGGCAGCACTTTACAATAAGTGACAGGTCCTCACTAATTCCTTTTGTATTCACTGTAGCAACGTTAATCATGAGTGATGAACTTTGCGTATTCATATGGATGTAATAGGCAGTTCCCAAGGACTGAGACTGTAATTTAGCTTTAACCTAATGGGCACTGATTGTAACAATAAGTAATTATGTCAGCTAAATGCAGTGTTGATGGCAATTGATGACAGCAGCGAAAGCCACGACACCATTTTGGAACTAAGCTTGGAATAGTCATTTGTAAAGCCATAACAGCCAAGACGAGGAACAATGTGTCCTCTCCTGTGTATCCTATCATCCAGCTACCTTCAGCCTGGCGAGGACAGTCCCAGCCATGACAAACACCCTGTCAGCTCCGTGGTTTACTGTCTGGCAGCTAATTTCAGGGTAGCCAAAAATCCAGCTCGCTAGATGGACGGGGCCAGTAGCGCCCTGAAGCTCAGGTAAAAGGAAAGAGGCATCTCACCTTAATGAGATGCTGGGACCAACTCCCTGGATCACCTTCAGGTCCCTTGGGCAAGTGGCGTTGGGTGACGCCTGGCCAACAGCTGGTAGTCACCTTTCCGCAGAGCAACGCTTGCTGCTCCCCACGGCTGCAGACCCTGGCTCTGTACCCAGCCGGCAGAGGACTGGAGACCACTGCTGAGCTCAGAGACATCTCAATTCAGCAGACGTACAATTAGGAAAACGCCGGCACGAGGAGGGTGCTTGATAACCTAAAACACAGCAGACGTATGTCCATAGAAAGATGCTCTTCTACTACCCATAAGGGCTGGTGTGACCTCTTTTTTGGTTAGAGCGGAAAATGAGGATGTGATATTTTTAAGTCAGAATATTTGGATTTGAATTGCTTTCTTTACAAAGGGGGAGCATGGCAAAGTCATAATAATAATCTTGTTAATGACAGTAATAAGACTGTAAGTGCTGGTGTCATCTTGAAAAAGCGAGTTGTGCTGCCAATAAGAATCCTATTTCGCTGTAATCATTAATGTGGTCAAAAATGCTTGGAAAACACAAACACAAAGTAGCTATAACGAGGTAGAAAGGACATCTTCCAGGAAACAGCTTTGGGGGGCTCCCACAAGATGACGTCCCTGCCCCTACCAGACTGCGAGGAAGAAGCCACCTCCCTTGATATTAGACGGACCTTTGGGAAGCCAGCAGCAAGCACCTTTTTAAAAATACACAGTGTAGTGACTCAGGTGCTGTATATATTTACTGTTTTAAGTCATGTCCTAAATTCCAAATTTTTTTGTTTTGGTTTGGTTTGGTTTTGGGTTTGGTTTGGTTTGGGTTTTTTTGGTGGCAGTCTTTCTAACCGGTCCTTAGCATGGCTACAGCCAACAAGCGAGCTGTGGGCAGGCAGCTGCCTGCAGACCTCGCTTACCCTATGTGTGGGCAAGAAAATGGCAGTGCTGGTCTTGAGGCTATTGGGTGATGCTTTTGGTAGTCAAGGGTAGGATGTGTCCCTCCGAACCCCTGAAAGGTCACAGGGCTGCCAGCTTTCCCATGTGACGCAGCTATTTGTAATATCCCAGTTTTGGTATAGAGGTCCTGGCTGTGATTTCTAACAAACGGGGAGACCTAGCTAGAGCTCAAGCTACGCAGAAAGCAGCTTTCTTTAGTAAGCCCCTCCTGTCCAGGGTGGCCTGGCTGTCACGGCCACAGCTGTGATGAAAGCAGGGGTCTCAGCCACTCTCCTTTGCAGCCAGCTGCCTCGGTCCCTGTTTCTCCTCCCTGGGGTGACCATCCCTACACGATGTCAGAGCCCAGCTCTGGGCACGCAGGAGAAAGGCTGCTGGAGGAAACACAGATGATACAGTCGGGTCTCGTGATTGTGCTTTAAAGGTTTAAAATCTACCTGGCAGCAAGCAGCGGGGCAACGCCGCGCTTGCTGAGGCACGCGCGAGGTGCGGAGCTGAGCCCTGGCAGCCTCAGCCCTACGGAGAGGCAGCCCGGCAGCGCTTCCCCTTGCTCGGGGAGCGGGAGCCGAGCTGTGATGACAGGAGCCAAGCTTTTCAGCAGAGCAGATGCGTCAGCAGGGTTTTGGTAGCCTCCTGGGACCCCCAGAGCTCCAAGATTTGCACTTTTAAATGGGCCATTTGTTGGATTTCGGTCCCAGGGGTTGCCTCGCGGAAGGGGGACGTTGGCGAGAGCCAGGCTCCAGATGCCGAGAGGTCTCGAGGGAGGGCAGGTCCCGATGGTGGGGAAGCCGTCGGGGATGACATCACAGCCAGGCGGCAGCAGCGGCACCGCAGGGCACCGAGGAGAAACCACGTAAGACCTCACGGTGATCCTAAACCACTGACGTCCATCGCTCACCCCGGGACTGAGCGAGCATCAGCCCGCAGCGCTTGCCGCAGAGAATGGTGGCAGCGTAGCAAAAAGCATGGGCAGATAAAGCAGAAACACGCTTGATGCTTTCTCTTGATGACCAGGTTCAGAGCCAAAAATAGCTGCTTAAATCCCTGATTGCAAGAGATGGGGTAAAATACCCCAGACGAAGCTGTTATTGCTGAAAAGGCAGTAGGGATGTGCAGCTACAGGCAAAAACGTCTCCTAGAAATTGCAGCTGTGCTGTCAAGGGGACAAGTTGCTCTCGATGCTGCGCAAACAGCTGATCTGGAGCAAGCAGCGGCAAGCAGCCCAAGCGAACGCAAGGCAGGCATCACATGCTGCCTCGCAGGTGGGAAGATCAGAAGGAGGTGCTGCTAGCAGCCGATCAGCGTGCCGACGATGGAGAAGACAGCATTCCCCCCCTCGCCGGCCAGCCCCGACACCGAAAAGGTCTTTCATCGCTATTGCAATCGCTAGAGAAATACACTGACCACACACAGCCACTGAGACAAGGAGCTGGGGAAAACACACGGAGGGCTCTTGAAAACATTGGAGAAACTCAGAGGAGCAGGAGCTACAGGGAGAACGATGAGAAACGGGCTCCAGCACCGTGCCCGATCCTGCTGTTGGGGCACCGGCCGGCAGCAGCATTTGCAGCCACCTCGGCCAGGTGTCAGCCGTGCCTGCAGCGGGCAGATTTACGAGTGCATTTAAGCAGCTCTAAAAGTGTGTGCCAGCCCTCTCTGAGACCATACCTACAGCCCGATGCTTCTGAAAACACCCCCGGGGTTGTCCCGCAGCTCCTGCCGCCCACCTGTGGCCGGTGCAAGCTGGCAGGGTGCTGCCAATTTACCACCTTACCCCAGCTGAGAACCCGTGTCTGTGGTTGCAGAGCACACACACACCCCCCCGGCAGAAATCAACACCTGGCAGGTCTGTCACCGTCTGAAAGGTCTCAGCATCCGAGCGCTTCCTCGGATGGCTGCGGAGACGCTCGCTGCCTCCGCCACGGCCTTGGCAGGCAACGTTGGTGGAGGGGGGACCCAATTACCGCTCGTCACTGCCCCGGCGCGGTCCAGGCATCGCGTCGATGTCAGAGCAAACCGTGACACAGCCAACGCGATGCCCGGCGCTGCGGCGGGAGCAAGGAAGCGCGGGATGATTGGCAGCCTGCGGCAAGCGGTGCCGAAAGCACGAGCCCTCTGCAATTAGCGGTGCCGCAGCATCTTCCCCCTCCCCGTGCGAGGAAAGAGATGAGAGAGCAGCTCCTCGCCCAGGGATGCATCCTGGGTGATGCTGAGCGCCGGGCAGGATCCATGCCCCAGCCATGCTCCGGATGAGGGGCTGCCATGCGGGGAGCGGACAGCACGGCTGGTCCCAGGGCGGTGGGCAGTAAATCCCGACTGGCAGCAGCCTCGGAGGCCAGTGCTAATGACACTGGCTTGTCACAAGCCACGCTGTCCCCCCTGCGACAGATGTGACAGCCCCAAAGTAACCAGGTACCCCCTATGACCCTGCTTCCTCTCACACAAAAGTGACAAGAGGGACAGGTAATGAAAGTCCAGGCCAAATCCTTGACAGAGATCTGATGGCTTGAGCCGGCTCATGATGCTCATCCCTCCCTGCCGGCTTCATTCCCGATAAATAGCCACCCCAGCAGGAAGGGCGGCTGGCTGGAGTATGCTCCATACCCCCAAATGCTGGCAAAACAGCCTAACACCACCTCCTCGCTTCCCTTCGGCCGGCCCACGGGCTCCCTCTCCTGCATGCTGAGAGGGGAAACTGAGGCACAGCTCAGCATCCCCTCCCAGCTACCCCCGTCTCTGCAGCCGTGCTCTCGTCTGGGCACAGGGAGCCATCCTGGGAGCACTGGCACAGCCCAATGCACCGCGGGGACAGTGAAAGCCCCACTTAGACATGTCCAATGGCATCTCCTGGCCACCCAGAGGTCTTCTTCCCAGACGGCTTTCAACCAGCTAAAGCCAAACCTTTCTCTCACCACGAGCCCTCCTCGGTGCTCCTTTGCTGACTGCAAACCCCTCGATTATTCCACAGCCCAAATTATACCACAGGAAGCAGGGTCGTGCCGGTAACAACAAAATAAGAAAGCAGGAATAGCGTCAAGCTGTCGGTGGCATGGACGGGGCCGCTCGAGCCGCCCTGCCTGCACCCCTCCGGCCGCAGCACGGGGACAGGCGAAGGACGGGCAACAGCACCAAGAGCAGCAGCAGCAGCGAAGGGTCCTCGCTGCTCCCTGCTGCCGAACCCCAGCGTCACGCCACCGCCGCGATGCTGACCGGCCCTGTGCCCCAGCTGTGCCACCTCTGCTCACGAGGGTCGATCTACGTGTGCACCGAGATCTGGGGAACGCTCTTTCTTCCTGATTCGGGTGGATCTGGGAAGTCACTGACCCGTGACTGGAACTGATCCTCCTTTTTCCTGCAGGACAAACCTCCCCTTCCACTGCCCGAGCACCGATAAACTCTGGTTAATTTATGGCAGCAAACCCTTCTGCACCTTGCGTTAGCATCTGCTCTCTCATTACCGACCTGAAGTCCTCTTTCACAACAAATGGGAGCAGTGGGCACAACCTCAGGCTAGCTCTGGGCTCTCTCATCCCTCTTTCGCTCTGTGTCTGTTCCAGCTTCCTTCCCGGGAAAGCTCTGAGGATTTCTGTTCTCCCACAGGTCTGTAGCAAACCATCATTTGGTACCAGGAGGAGAGAGCCGGATCTCCATCATGGCATCGCCTTGTTTCCGATCCTGTCACACACCCTGAACTTCTGCTTGTTCTTCTTTAAACCTCAGGAGATAGGTCTGATGGCCAAGGAAAGACTGCCTACCGAAAAATTCAGCCTCTAAAAGGCGCGTGAAAGGAAACAGAGGGTCAGAAGCATTTGGGGGCTGAGAAAATTCCTCTGCCAGGCAGGAGCTGCACCCTGGTGGGTCACATCCCTGTGGGTCACAGGAGGTGTGAGCTGTTGCTGCTGCCTAAGCCCCCACTGCGCTGAGGATAAATCGAGGACTTTAATCTCCAGGGCTGGAATTCACACAAAAAACTAGAAGTTAGAGCTCAAAGGCAAAGCTTGTTGCTCTCACATAAAACCTCCTTCTCCCTGCTTTCGCTTCCCTGCAGGACATCTCCCAGCTGACAAACCTCCGGGCCAGCGCAGACCCCGCTGAGATGACACCAGGTTTCCAGCAAAGAGGGATGCTCTTCTAGTGCAGGGCAAGCAGCTGAAGTGCCGCCGAGAGAGACAAAGGCGCCTGGCAAACTTTGAGAAATGCTTCTCATTATTTACAGAATGACACAGGAAAACTTCAGACTGAAACAAGAAAGGCAATTAGTTTCCTGTACGGAAACAAAGAGACATCTGTGCCAAGTATGCTAACATATACACAAGGGGCAGGTATACAGTACATGAGGAATTTCTTCCAGCTGCAAATCCACCCCCAAATTCTCAAGTCAATCTTGAGTACTACGACACTCAGCAATCCTCTTAAAAGTGTCCAGATGCTTTAATAACTTAATTCTAATCTTCTCAGGCACCATTTGCCATTTAACTGCTGAAGCACTGGAATAAGACAGAGGGGTCAGGACTGAAGAGTCACGGTGGGGAATAGCAGACCTGTTTTGGAAGTCCACGAAGCAAACAGGAAGAGCTGGACTTCACTGGTGGATCGGGCTGTCGGGCACATAGCTCAGGCTGGCTCAGATGCATCCAGATCCCACCAATGACAGCTTGGGTTTGTGCTAAAAACGCTAAAAAAAAAGCTTGAGGTCTCATCCTCCGGAGAGGCTTGATTAAGGCAAACTCTTCCCAGAGGGCTGGAGGTTTTGGTGGGTGAGATGTGGAGCAGGAGGCTGGGGCAGCACTGGACAGGCTGCCCTGCGTGGCTCCTGACTCCGAACCCTCAGCCGGACCACGCCATGCCCAACGTGATGTAGCGCCGGAGACAGTCCCACTTCCAAGGAGAGTTTGTGCTGGAGATCTTCAGGGATCCTTTCCAAATATTTCAATGAGTCTAAGCCCGGCTTTAAAAGCCACTTATGTCCATGCTGCTCTGGGCAGGCCTGATCCAGGTTGCTGTGCATCACCTCCCACCCCCAGATACCCCCCAGCCCCCACTTCCAACAGATCTCCCGACTTCCCATCTCAGCCAGCTACCTTTTAGACAACATTTTCCCCAAGATTGTTTTAAACAAGCGAGGAAATTTTGGTGACACTTTAATACATAAAGTGCTTCTTATTTTCTCTATGCCAAAGAGCAGTGCTTTCTAACACACTTTCTGAGTTAACATCAGGTGTTAAACAGACGCACGCATTGTTTTAGCAGGAGCCCACGTTTTATAATAGGCTTTCTATCTAACAGCTTGATATAGCCCCTTCCATTAAGCATTTATTGCTAATGCATTGTAAAGTGTAACATGCTATATACGCTATTAAAGAATGAAGCTGCCACGTACTCACCCCTTAATAATGAAACACTTATGAACAGGAACCTTAGGTTAAAGAGTTGTGAATTAAGTTTAATCTCAAAGAGATCATCTAGCACTCTGCCAGTATATTGCGGCACGCTGTCAGCGGGAGGGCTAGGACCTGAGTCCCCCGGGAAAGTGCTCCTTGACTTTGCTTTGGAGAAGACCTTGGTGAAAATGCTCCCCAAGCAAGAGTTTGGCTAAATACCACCGGTCTGCTGGAGATCCAGAAAAGCTGGTTTGAGCTCTTCCTCAGAGGGACTCTCAGATAGCCACATGCCCTGGGTATTGACTTTCTAATAATTCAATATAAAACCCAATCATTAGAAACCCTTTTAGATGAGATACATCTCCACCTGAGCATTATCATAATTTTTTCCTTACTATTCAATAAAAAACCCATTAACCTTTTTTTAAAAAAAGGAGCAAAGCCCCTTCCCCTGGCAAGCAGCAGGGTTTTGGTTTTTTTTACACAATCTTTTCCTAGATAAGCGAGCCCTGGGCACAAGGAGCAATGACTTGATACTACAGGGTTCAGCCGCAAAGGCAAGCGGTGTCAAGACTGTTCCTTTGGAAAGAGAAATCATCTCGATCTCTTCCCTCCTGCTGGTCTCACCCTCCCAGGGATCTATTTATACACACGCTGCTGCACGGCAAGTCTTGCCTTTGTTCCTTTTCCCTGTTTATGAGCTGCTGAAAAAGCAAGCCCCACGTCTCCAAGACCATTGCCCTGCAAACCCTACAGAAGGATCTTGGATTGGCATAAGGCAGGAGAAGGACTTTTTGTTGGTGCCAGAGGTTCACCTTTTTCACACCCACCTGCCCCCTGGCATTCAGCGGTGATGGGACATGCAACTCCCGTGTGTGTCCTTGAGGATTTATATTTATTGGGGTGCGACTGACCTTAGGCTGGGTTGGGAGATGGTGTATTCAGAGAGCTTGTTCTGCAAGGATCAGCTAGGGATAACTCAGTTTCCATGAGGAAAGGATGAGGAAGACTCTGGTCTTCAGCACCACTTGCTCTAACCTGCCAAGCTCATGCCTGCTGGGTTTTTGCCCCACATCTTGAAATTAAAAACCACTGGCTTTTTCCCATGGTAGAGCTAAGTGACAAACCCAAGACCTCAGTGACATCTCTAGGGCAGGACAAATGACAAGACATGGGTTTTGGTACCCAATTCAAGATGCTTTTAAACAAGAGAATTCTGGGTACCTGGAACTCCCCCCCAAAAAAACCCTCAGGTTCTCAAAGAGGTTTCTATGTGGTGAGGAAGTCCAGTCCTGTGCCTCTTTTCTCTCCTTCTGCATTGCTAGTGGTTTGTCTCAGTGGGAGTTCAACATGAAAACACCCACATAGTACTTAGGGAAAACTTCAGCACATGGTGACAGTTCTTGGTTGTGTCAGGCTTCCCCCCACCCAGCCAGCCCTCGTGCACCCAAGATCTGTCACCTTAGGACAATCTGCATCTCGGGAGGGAAGAGCAACGAGCACCAGCCATGGGGCTTCCATAGAGTCACAACAGCAGCACCAAAGACCCAGCAGCACAGGCTTCAGGGACAAAACACGTACCTCAAGAGGTTGGTGTGGTTTCTAGTTGCGTCCCCTGATGCTGCTGTGACACCCAAGGGCTCACGCACAGGGACGGCCACAGCTCATGTGGGAGATCCCACCTGGGGTCCTCCACCTCTCCAGGAGCTGCTCACACCCAGCATCAGGGGTACTTCAGTTACACACTTACGTGTTCAGCTGCTGCGGTTAAACAGGGCACATAAATTTACTACAGAGACAGAACACACTTGGAAGAGATGGAGAGGATGAATCCTCTTATCACCCGCAAAATCTATTTACGGTCTGCAAACATTTAAAAGAAGAGACCAACACAGCCGACTGCTCCTGGTCCTGGAAGTCGGATTAAAAAAAACACAGAGGTTTCCCGCACACACGTCCCCTTTAGCAGATGCATTTTCTAAACTTCTTCTGAGTTTTTTTCAAATGAAGAGTGAAAAAGTTCATCTCAGGCTGACATACCAGTGCCCTCAGCACTCACAGCAGGGAGCTCAGAGAGGGTCACTCCTCTTGGCCCACCAGCTCCTGCACGAGCACAGAGGACCCCATAAAACCTTCCCGGCCATAGCTCCCCGAGCCAAGCTAGGCACAGGGTCTTGGTGAGCGCACCACGGTGCTGCCTTCCTCCCCCCAGGACAATCGCCTTTCTTTTCGGTGCCCGTGGTTCCCTTTGTGTTTACGATAACAGAGGGATGCTTTATTGCATTTCGCCCGGCCCGCTGCCATGGCAACCAGCAGTTGCTGCGCGCTGTAAAAATAACCCTCCTTCTTTGATAGATTTCACTTGAGTGAAAATAACCCTTAAAAATAGGTTGAAATTTCCATACTAACTCTTCCAGGAGGTTCCAGGGAGGCGAGGATGAATTGCAGGATCTGCTGATGGGACGCACGGTGCCACCCCAGCACCCTCCAGCCTTGGCACCAAGCTCTCGCAGAGGAACCCATGAAGATGCTTTTTGGGAGATAGCCCTAGCCAGTACCCAGGGTTTATGGTGGTGCTGATGGCACGGGGAAAGGGTCATGCTCATCATCACTGATGTGGCCCATGGTGCAGTTTCTGCACGGCCACATCAATGGATGGGCCAGAGGATGTGGTGGATCTCCAGGGTTTCTTGGTATTCATTGCAAAGAAAAAAGGTGGTGTCCCCCCAGTGCCTGCTATGGGGGCCTGGATGGGATAAAGCTCAGCTTTATCTTCTCTGTTCCTGTGCACCACGACCTCAGAAAAAAGGCTTTTGCCTCCTCCAAGGCTCAGGGACCCTTTGTTAGAAGCTGGAGCTCTCTGTCAGCACATAGGCATTTAACAGTTGGCCATCACCAGGAAGCTTCAGTATGGGTTTTGGATTAATAGATCAGAGAACGTGAACAGCCAGTGTTGGATCTCTCCCCAAAACAAAGCTCCTCTCGTGCCTGGGAGAGCTGTAACAGCCACCTCTTCACAGGCCCAGACTCTCAGGGGCAGCAATGCAGCGAGATTCATGGGCACGACGCACGCTGATGCTAGGAGATGTTCAAGTCTCCTTCCTTTGCTTCAGATCATCTGTACTGGTCCCAGCCCGCAGAAGGATATTCAGAGCATTGCTCTGGAGCAAGGAGGGTGTTGCTCTCACGCTCGCTCTTGACTCATCCTCAGCCAGGAAGGTCTTTTTTTCTTTTTTTGGCTCATTTCTTTCCTTTTTGTTCTCCCAACCACTCAACTCTTCTCCCTCCAAATAAAAGCCGATTCACATTTTAGAGGTGGCCCCCGATTCCTCCCATGAGTTTAGGTGAGTCGAACCATAAGAAGTGGAGTAATGAGATTATGATTAAAAGCACACCTTGATAGTGGGGCATCCATCAAGCTGTCATAGAAATCGTATCTCGGAGGCTGCTCTCATCAATCTGACCTTTCAATTATTACCCAGAGTTCATGACTCTAAGTGTATATAATTCCTACCTCAAATCCAAGAATACACGCCTTTGTTTTTTTGGCTTGCCTTGTGCACGGCTCTGTGAGGTCTCCTTCATCAGTGCATCAGAGATGCTTCGCAATGCAAATTAACTTAAAATAGCTCTTCTCTCACCCAAAAGATTGGGAACAAGAACAGGACACCACCAGGGCACCAGAAGAAGGCTGTTTGAAATCTTTATCAATGTCTTTTTGGCTTTTTCTCAGCTTTTTAAAGCCAGTGACCACTAAGGCTAACTCCAGTAGTGCTCACAGCTCACACCCTGTTTTGGCTCGTGTCCCCACAGAGAGGCAAGGCTGCTCCAGCCATGCCACAGCACATCCCCAACAACAGAGAAGGCCTCTCCAATCCATCCAGGACAGGCTTACCCAGGCATCAGCATAGATGAGATTTTCCGCCCAAACACCACTGAAAAAGCTCCTTTTTGTGAGCTACACCCCTGCCAACACGGTATTTCAGGAGTGGGATAGAGCCTAATTCAGCTTTTTGTTAGCATCACTAGGAGGATTTCTCCACATTTCTCTAGGACTAGAGCACCACTCACCTCCAACCAGCTCCGTGCATCCCACCCCACCATCTGTCCAGTTTTGGGGCTCTCAGGCTGAGATAAGATAAAATTTTCTTGGTGCCAGCTTGGCACCTTGCTGGATCCAAGTTACCAAGGGCACACAGTTACCAAGCAATGAAATCCTACCTGAATCTTATTTGTGCCCTGACACATGTAGGACATCAGACTGTGTCCACAGGGAGTGCCTGGTGCCTGGGAACGGGCATCATCTTGTTCCCTGCCTGCTCCGCTAACAGAAGAACAAGAAAGAGCTGGCTCTTCCTAGCACAGCAACATAGCGAGTAGTTCCTAACCTGAATAAAACAAATGAATCCATTTGCTTTATATTTTTCCTCCAGAGGAACCAGGTAATTTTTGTAAGAGTAAACTTCCCTGCTATCTAGTGACTTCTCACAAACAAACAAACAAACAAACAAAAAAACCCAAACCAGATATGTTGCGGGAGAAAAGAAATCCCTGGTTGGTAGAGAAAAGACAGAGGAAATAGGAATGCCTTGATTTGGGATCTTTGACAAATCCAGCCCTGAAGATGTTTTGCTGGTATTTACATTATTGTAGGGTCTGCACAGCCTTCTATCACAGCTTTCTTGTATGAATAAGTATTAAATCTTTGCAAAAATCTCTGCACTGCTCAGATGACTGATATTGTGGGAATTTCCATAGCAAAAGCCTTGAAAACAACCCCAGGGACTTTTAGTGTGACCCTCAATTCTGTAGCAAAGGTGCTCAGGTGAGGTCCAGCGAGACCAAAAGAGATTCTGTAAGTCAAAGACACTCTCAAAAGAAGGAGCAGCTTTCAGAAACGACCCTGAGGTCAACAGGACATAAGGACATTTATCTGCCAACACCTGCTAATCCATGCAACCCTTTGTGGTGAAGCTGAAGGTGGACTGAATACTTGCTCCCACGCCATAGGACAAACCTCCCTCCATCACAATCCTGCCCAGCTGGCATCACTGCAGACTCCTTTCTAAGCCACCGTCATTATTGGCAAACAAGACACCTTCTCCAGGGAGAAAACACTAAGCAATATTTCAGGCACAATTCTGCTTTAAAAACCTTACTTACTAAAGGATTAGAGGTAAACAGCAATGCATCCCCAGCGCTCAACTCAGTGGTGGGTGAGGACAGTCATCCTCAAGACAAGCGCAGGACAAGAATGTATTGGCCGTGCAGCCACCACAGTCTCTTTTTTGACGCAACCTATTTCATCAGTCCCATATTCTGCACTGCAGAGCTCTGAGCACTACCCACCAATTCCAGTTTAAATGCCTCCATAGTATGGATTTCCCAAAAGCCACCCAAAAAATTTCATCTAGCTGAGGGACCAGATGCCTCTGCATTGTGCTGCTCAGTGCGAACCTCAAGATCCTGAGTCCAGCACTCACGGTCCAGCTCCTTGTGCCTTGCAAACCTCAGGACTGGTTCTGTCTTGCTCCTGGAAGTCCAGTGTAGGTTCCTCTCTGTCCAAGGAACAGGTCATATAGCCACACACCACCACTCTTTCCTATCTGGTAGTCACATAAAACAAGCAGTCTAGAAACCCCTAAATCTACATTGTGGCCGCAGGTTGCTCCCTTGCAGCCTGGCATCCCCAGATCTCTCATGCCAGAAGACTTGTGAAGGTCCTGGATGACGGCACCAGCTGCAGCACCTCTGCCACCCAACGGAGATGAAACCTCCAAAAGCTCCACTTCCATTTTCCCATTCTCTCTCTGCTGTTTCCCAGACCAAACCTTCACTCTCAGGAATCAAATCTCTGCTGTCTTAGAGAAAGCCATTTCATTTACATCTTCAAAACTTCCCAAACAGAAGAGGCTAATTACAGTTATCACCTCTGACTGCTTATATGCAACAAGTTGATGGGCTCACGCATGCATCTGAGCAGGCAGCGTCCACTTCATCCAACACAAAACTTGTTGCTGGTAAAAGGCTGCCCCTTTGGCAGTGGCCGGGAGAGGAGGAGAGGACATGAGCTGTGCTGCTACCGAGATGCTACGGAGAGGAACTTTCCCTCTTTCACAGGAGCAAAGGGGCAGGCGTACTCATATTTCACCTCTGTGCAACCAAAACGATGCTTAATGCCTCCCTTAAGGTGGTAACCGCAGTTGAGCTATGCTGTGCAGGCAGGCTCTAATCCTGTGCTCATTTATTTTATCAAATTAAAAAGACGAGCATCCATGGAACACCAGAGAACTCCTGTTCTCAGGGTCCCAGCAGAAAGCTTCATGATCCCTTTGTAAAGAGGGTGTGGGGGGGTTGTTGTTGTTCTTTTTTGCCAAGAATATAAAATTAATAAAACAGGATTAAGGGAGATATGGTTTTAACTGATTCCTTAATCCCAGAGAATAATTAATGAGAGCAATGCACCACTTGGCTCGACTCTCCCCATATTTGAATAATAAATAGCATCCACCAAAAAAAAAAAAAAAAAAAAAAAAAGAGGAGGAAAAGGGAACAAGAAGATGGTTGAGCTGCAAACGCTTAATACAAAGAGCTTTTGCCATATGTATGTGTACGTCATTTTCTGGTCTTGGATCCAGAAAATGCATAATGGAAAAAAGCAGAGGCCAGTTCTGGCCACACACAGATGTGTCAAACTAAGCCAAGATTTATGGGAATCTCCACAGGTTTAAGAAACAAAATACCACTGAAAGTCTAGATAAATTGCCCATGTTAGGCCCTCGTGCTAACATCAGCGAAGGCTGACTCGGGTACCTTGACACCAAAGCAAGGGGCAATCCTCAGCCAGAGCCGCTCACTCTGAATATGCCAATCTGCATAAATACATTACTTGAAGTCCTGCAACACTCGTCCTCATGTTCCTGACCATGCCACATGCCACAGACAGGTCTGGTCTGCTACAGAAGCTGCTCTGTAAAGATTCTGCAGATGGGATTTAGGCCACTGAACTTGAGCTATCTAATAGTTGCTTAAGAATACGCTAAAAAAAAAAAAGAGGTAGTCAATGGGGGTCCTCCAACTTAAGCACCTTATGGCAGGAGGAACCATCTTTTGAAGTGGCCCACAAAAGCACAAGGAGCCCTCTGAGACTGAGTATGTTCTTTAAGTTCAGTTGTGCCCCTACTGCCTTGTCTCGGGAGGGGGAGCAGTGCCTGCTGCGGGGGTTTGGCTACCCACAGTGCCAGCGGGTCTGTTCTCCCCCTCTTCCCCCCAATGGCACTGCCTACTACGGACCAACTTTTGGTAGATCGCAGCCAGGGCCCAGCCCAGTGCAGTAAGTTGTGTCTCCTTGGAATAGCCACAGCATTTTCCTTTCCAATAGTCCACCGCTTTATCAGGGTCCTGTAGTTGTTTGGGGGTGAAGTTCCAAAACATTGGGGGGTGAGAAGTTCTCTAGATACCTGCCCATACTCTCCCACATGCCATGCCACCCCTGACTATTCAGCCTCAGGGAAGACCTCTGGGTGATATTCTTAAAGCAAATTTTTATAACCCTCAACAGGACTTGAAACACATTCAGGAGACACATCAACAGGAACGTACTGGCCTGAGCATCGCAAGGGTATTCAAAACTCTCTAAAGCTGTTGTAACCAGGGAAAAGGGGAGGTGAAAGAGTAGGAGAACGTGTGCTCCTCACCGTCTTTCTCATAGATAGGGTGCGATTACTAAACAATTCTGGGAGATGTCACCTGAGGTATGGGCACGACAGCAATGCCACATACAGATACCAGCTTAGGCTCGTGACCATAGATGTTATCTTATCATAAGCTGATATCACACAGTACAACAAAATGAGAAACCCCTCTCCCAGAGGTGATAAAACAGTGCAGCATGGATTACATACAGCAAGTACGGGTTTACATACCACAGCCACATGACCAAACAAAACGCCATCACAACCAGCAACGGTTTAAATAATGTTATAAATACTTACAACTTGGTTTTAACACGCTCAGCTCAGACCTGTCGTCATCTCGACCCTCAGTGCCCCACAAAACCCTGCCTAGTGCAGCCCCCGTCATGGCCAAGCACCACGCGCCTGCTCACACTCACGCGTGCGCACGCATACACACACACGCACACACCCCCCGCAGCGGGACGGGGAGGGGAACAGGGAGACAAAGGCAAACCCCCGGGGGTTGGTGTGAGGACAGGTTACTGGGACAGCAAGGGAGAGGGGAATAACGACAACAGAGCTGATGACGCAATATACACAGTGGATGAGGGCACAAGGCGATTTACTGACCCGACAGCCCAGAACCGCACCGCCCCGGCCAGCCCCTTTTTATGGTAAGCATGACATCACATGGCACGGCATAGCCCCGGCTTGGCTCACCTGTCCTGGCTCCGTGGGACAATTAACTCTATCCTAGCCAGGACACCTTCCCAGGGCTTACTGCAAGAGGTCCCAGTGATGACCATGTCTCACAAGCTTCTCCCAGCTCCTAGACACTGCCCACACACAGACCAAGCAGAAGGCCCTGGACCTGAGGAGCTCTTCATCCCAACACGCAGATGAAGGGGTACTGCCAGAGAGAAAATCAGCTTCTCAAAGGATGGTCTCATCACTGCTGCTTAAGCTTCTTGACTCAAAGGGCAACCAAAGATGCTATTCGGTGATACATTTTTTAACTAATACATAGATACCAATGGTGGACCTATGTCAGGCTTTCATATGACATCGTCTGGACTAGCCAAGACCAAAACAGCCCACATTTGGGTATAGAAAGCCCTGGAACCTAGAAGAGCATCTTAGCTTTGGAGGCCCACCCCAGCTGACCAGGTGGGAGGTCAGAGACGTAAGGAGGAACATCTGAATAAACGTGGCCTCATGCCTGTCTGCAGCCCCTTTTCAGGCAGGGCTTTGCTCTGAACTCCTTCCTGATGAAATGATTAATGAATGTCATGCAGACCTCTTCCCTTCCTTCCTCTGCTTTCCCCTGCCCTGCAAAGCAATACCAAACGAGGTGATCATGACAAACACAGCTCTAATTCTTTATTAATATTAATCAGAGGCAACCTTTCCACTGACACCAGAACCCGAGCGCGTGTTGGCAGGGAGGGGATAACACCACAGCAGTGACATTTCTTGGCTAGGCGAATTTTTTTGATTTTTTTATTTTTTTTTATCTTGTACCTTCCCTTCCCCCGCCTTTAATATGGGTTAGCAATACCTTGTACAAACAGAGGAAGGAAGAAGCTGACTAAATAGCAGAGTTGGAGCATAATGAAAGAAAAAGCCCACTGCAAACATGTACTGATTGTTTTAAACGGGAGGCACCGGGAGGTGGATTTCAGGTGATACCGCAGTGGCTCCTCTCATAATCCC
Source organism: Aramus guarauna (assembly GCA_013400195.1). NCBI lineage: Eukaryota > Metazoa > Chordata > Aves > Gruiformes > Aramidae > Aramus > Aramus guarauna. The sequence continues at coordinate 184,704 of VXBL01002392.1, read as the reverse complement.
GGCTCAGGCAGCATTACAGCTTCCAAACTCAGAGTGAATTTCATCCGGTCCCCGCTGGTGGGGGAAGAGGCTTAGGCAGGATAACAAACCTCAGCCCCATCTCGGGCCAGTGCCAGAGTGGGGCTGGGAGAACCACAAAGCCACGCAGCTCCCGTTACCTAAAAGGGGCCCTTTCATCATGCCACCACACCAAAGCAAAAATATTATGAGTAGTAACATGGACACATCTATCTCACCTTCAGGTACTCCTCAACACATGCACTCGCTGCTCACATTTGGCCTGGCTTGAGAGACGAAGACGGAGACAAGTGTCTTGCACGCTCCTCAGATCACCTGCAAGATTTGCACGTCTACATAGCTGCTGGAGGTGGGTTCACACGAGCACCCACCTCTTGGGATGTGCACTTGGTGAACGAGCAGAAGGCTTGCAGGGTGAGGAGAGCTGTTTGCGCGAGAAACCATCCAATCCATGAGGAAGAGACACAACCATGTCCCCCTCGTTGCCCCGGGGGTGCAGGGACACCTTCCTCCAGCTGGGAGGATGATCATTGACCATGGGCAAGACCCCTGGGCAGGCAGGACCTGCAGGCTTCCTTCGCTGTCCGGCTGTTGATTTTCTAGGTTTCCTCATCCTAATTACGGCAGGATTGCGGGGAGATTTGTACAGAGAAATGAGTGCGACTTCAGCTGAGTGCGACTCCCCTCTCTCTCTGTCTCTTAAAACAAATAGATTTTCATTGAAATCAACATATCTTTCTGAATTGAATAGGTTTTCATGGGGACAATAAATTTCTTCAAAACAATGCATTTTTATTACAACATATTTTTGTTCAAACCAATACTTTTTGACAACCAGATATTAATGACCAGGCCAAAGCCATAAATTTGCCTCAAACTATGTGTTTTCTCATGGAAATAAATAATTTTTCTCATACAAATACATTTTTATTTGAATCAATTCTCTTTTTTCCACCCCCCAAAATCAGATGTATTTCTGGGAGGGAAGCAGGAAAGCTGCGTACCCAGGAAAGCCCCTTCATTTTGAGAGGGATCGAGTACTTGTGAGGGCTGTCTCACTCCCACCCAAGCCCAGAAGCTCCACAGGCCACTCGAAGCTTCAACATAAACTCTGTTTTTCCCATACCTAAACTGTCACCCGGCTTCTGGTAGGTCCTACAGAAACATAGCTTATGTTTGGCTCCTCTTGCTTTGCTGTTTGCTATCTGTTTGAAATCGTGTTTGCAGAGCCCTGTTAAATAATCCTCTCTTACACATCTCTCTGCACTATGGCTTACCCCAGGACCTGCCAAATGCAACGTGGGACTAACCTACCCCTCGTACCCCCTGGGCAGACCCGTGTGGTCTGTGGTGCTACAGGACCTCCTGGTCTCCCCACCACCCCTTAGAAAGGTCTGAACATCTTCCCCAGGGAGCCGGGCAGGGAAGAGCGGGTCTCAGCCTCTCTGCTGCATGGATAAACCACGACGGAGATGCCCTGTTGTGCATCCTGAAGTGTCTCAGACTTGACCCCGAATGCAGCTCACCCGACCCTGGGAGTCATCCTGGGGTGGGGGATGGCAGGGGTTGTCCAGAGACACTGAGCACAGTGCCGTGCAGAAAATAGGACTGTCAGAGGATGAGGGCAGTTTGAAGCCCAGGAGAGGAGAGGGGTCCCTGCACGGGGCAGAAGAGCTCAGGCAGGGCAGCCCACGCTGGCTATGGCTCCTGGGGTCCATACAGACCCGGCCACACGAGCACTATCACAGTGACTTGCTCAGCTCACCTGGCCGAGTCCTGCCACAGGCGCTGGGCTGGTGGGTGTAGAGCTGGTTCAGGTACATGAGTTATGAGCAGAAACCACAACTACACCCAGAGGGCCTTTTCCTTAGCAGATCACCACCATCACCTTTGAAGAAGCATTGAGTTGCTCTGGTTTTGGGAGAGTTTCATCTGAGGTAGCTGCTGCAAGCCACCAGGGACACACACAGGGGACAGATGTGTAGCTGTTTAGTCCTGCCTCTTTCCTTGTACCCTGCCTCTTAAACCTCCTCGAAGTCTACACGGGAGGCCTGAGACCCCCGGGGACAGCCCTTTCACACCAGGGATGCTGGTCCTACACGGCCCCAGCCCTGTCCTCCGGTGGGCTGAGCCCAGCAGAGCTCAGCGCTCACCCCAAGCACGAGACATCAAACTAATTTCAGCCAGAGACACGCAGCTCCAGCGACATGGGCCAGAGAGGGGCAGGAGTGGGACGAGGGGTTAGTGGCAGGGTTGAATTTCCTGAAATTTCAAAGGCTATGGCTGCTACTTTGGCTACTGATTCAAAGCCAAACCAGAAGCAAACCTCTTACCCCCTCCAGACCCCCGTTTCCCCAGCTGACCATCTATATCAGACACTGCCCCCCGCTCCAGCAGCTGCCTGCACTTGCACCCCCCTGAGCCGTAGTCAAGAAAAATCATTTTTTAGTAGCAAGTAGTTGGATTCAACTGCTTCAAGGCTCATTTCAAGCTTGGGCCTGGGTCAGAGCCCGGGGATCCCGGGGCACTTTGAACATCAGGGGCTGACAAGGGTTCATTTCCCATGGCCCCCGTTGGCCACTCTTTGTTGAGCTTCCCCAGCCCATGTAAACATGCTAATTGCTTGGGCTCAGCACAGGGCTGGATGCCGCACTGTTTGTTTTCCATTGAATAGGATTAGGGATTCTGACACCAATGATTAATCGCGGTGCTGCAGACGGCTGACGAGCCCAGGGAAGGCGTCCTCTCCGAGCGGAGAGCGCGCACAATCTCTGCCAAGCAGCTGCCGCTGACTTCTATCTAGCCCTCTGCATCTTGTCCTTTATCTTCCCCCTTCTCCCAAAATGTCTCGCGTTCACCAAGCCAACCCCAGGCTCCCCGGTGGGCAGGGGGAGAGGGGGCCTGGGCACCCCCAGAGGTGACGAGCAGCCCTGTGCTCAGTTGCCACGATGCCCCACACTGCTTTCCTACATCGGCTCATCCCCAGCATCCCGCGCTGCCAAGACCCTCCCAACACACTGCAACACCTCAGCCAGCCCTTCTCAGCCTTCATCTTGATGGCTGGGGAGATTCACACAATTTTTCCAGCTCCCATCACCCTGGCATCAGGGCACGGTAACATGTCTATTGGCACACAGCAGCCGCATCCCCTCACCAAGCTCTGCAAGGCCACCAAGTGCCCCATCAAGTGTCTGAGCCCATGGACTGATGTGTGCATGGAAGACCTGAGCCCCCAGGAGAGGAGAGCCAAGGCAGCCCCTTTCACAGTGCAGAACGTCAACCCCTCAACATTCTGTGCTAGCGGGCACGTAGGGTCACACCAGGAGGACGCAAGCTCTGCAGATGAGCTGAATACTCCCACTTCCCAGCTGTAAGAGCTGGATGTGCAGCGTTCCTGCAGTGCCAAGCTGCCCTGTGCACGCCAGCAGCCCGTCTCGGCAACCACAAAGAGGACACCTGCACGGCAACCTGGTCTGAGAGGGTCTGAAGGGGTTGTATCCCATGCTGTAGCTCCTGGCCAGCTCTTTGGGGTGCTATTTCCCTCCCAAACACGCCAGCATCCCTTCTGCTCACCATGCCGGCTGCTCCTCTTACTGCGGCCCTTTCCCTCCTGCACAGTGCCCGGGCATCTCTTTGCCCACACAAATGCACCCACCTTTCAGGGTCTCACCAAGGCTCCCCTTGCACTTGGCCCTGCTCACCCTCCTGCAGACATCCAGGGTTAAAAGTGCCCCACAACGGGCACAGGGCACCCAGCACTAGCCCCCAGGCACCTTCAAAGTCCAAAGGACCACCAGGGACCTGAGCAAGGCAGAGAAGAGCAATGGGAACGCTGAACCCCTTTGCCACCTCCACCCTCCACTTGTGGTTTCAGCATCACCTCCGCGCTCCTGTTTTCCCCAGCAGCAGGCGCAGGGACAGCGAGGAAGAGGAGGGAAAGGAGGAAGGCTGGAAAAAGCAGCCTTGCAGGAGGCAAAGCATGCCCTCAAAAAGTTGCAACCTTTGAGATTGCCTCTTCTCCTGACCTTGCAGAAGGAGTGCTGGAGGCAAATCCACCCATCTCTGCTGGTGCCTTGTGCGACATACTGTCACTCAGACAAGCGATGTTCTTAATGGGTTTGTGGGAAAGGCCTGGCCTGCCTTTCCATCTGTACCTTCTGCCGGCTCCCCTCTCCAGCACTGCCTCCCCATACGACATTCCCTTGAATTATTTAGACTGGTAAATCTTCCTGCATCTCACATCTTTAGTCCATCTGTTAGCCGAGGCTTTGCCTTTATAGGAACTGTCCTTTATGCATGCCGGCATCTGTCAACAGTACACTTGCCTCTTTTATTCATGATCTTCCGTGGGAGATGGTACAAGCTGCAGAAATGCCTCATTTCTGGTATGCATTTCATTTTAATGGAAGATTACATGACTGGGGCCCATTTTATTACTTTTTGCCCTGAACATTCATCCATCACGAGCCCCATTTGCTGAGCCTGCACTGGGACGGCAGCCATCAGCCTGCTCATGTCGGATTCCTCCCGTGCCGCTTTCTCCCTCCCTTCGGGATGGGGAGGAAACGCATTGCGTTTGAGGAGGGGAAGGTTAGCAAAGGGGAAGCAATCCGCCGCCGGGGCTCAGAGTTAAGCCAGAGTGGTGGCTAAGCCAAGCAGGCTCTGGGAAACGGGCCTGGGAATCCAACCGGTCTCACCCGACGCGTGGCCCCTGCACCCGTGTTCACCTTCACGCGGTCCCTTTCCCACCCACGCCACCGATGGGTATTTGGGGCATGGCTGTCCAGTACGCCAGGACCCTTTGGAAAAACCCCAGACCCCCAAATAGACACAAATATACATATTCCTTAGTTCCCCCCCTCCGGCGATTGGCAATTCCCCACACAACCCGCTCCTACCTTGCACACGCACACACGCACTGCACACACGCAGCACCGGGAGCAGCATAAATAAGATCAATGTGAACCAGCAGTGGTAATTAAACTGCCGGTGGTATTTGCAGTCTCTCTCTCTTGTAAGGAAGGTTGCATGCAATTAGTGAAAACATTTTGGACTGGGAACAGTGCCAGTTTGCTCTGTCCTTTCTTTCAACTCCCACAGAAACTCGAGGACCCCTGATTATCCTCCAGACTGCAAAAATAAAAACCCCAGTAAAAACACCCCACTTCTACGCTGTGTTTCCCTGAATTCAGGACTCACTGTGCCAGGAGGCAGCGAGTGGGGTCAGAGGGGCCAGAGGTGGAGGTGACCTCTTCAGAGATGTGGGGACCCTCCCCTGCTCACAGTCCTCAGACATCATGACACAGGTTGCCATTTTAACCCAGAAAACAGTGTCAGATCTCAAAACTCCCACCCACAAGACCTTTCCTCAAGGACAACTGCTTCACTGTCTTGTTCGCATGAGAAGGTTGCACTGTTTCCTCCAAAGACATGCTCAAAGCAGATCAGGTCAGCTCTGGTGTCTGATCAGGATTAAACAACGCTTCTCATTTAACTTTGTCAGGAACCCAGTCTAAGATGAAGTAATGTAAGCCAATCCTCAGCTGAGACTCCAAGTCAATTCTTGGTGGGCTTCAAAGCATGGAAAACCTGAACCATAATCATCACTTTTGGTTGGGATGCTAGTTCTGGCTGGGGAAGAAAAATGAGCAACTTTGAGATGACAAGGAGTCCTATGCAAACGTCAGGATTTTTGTGCAACTTATAATATTAGCACATACTAAAAAAAAATAGGAAAAAAATGCCATAAATAATGCGCTAACTACCACAGTGGAAATTCAGAGGGAGAGAACCCAGCCGTGCCTGGAGAAGAAATACTTAAGGCAACTGTCTCCAAACCAAACGGGATGAGCTGGAAGAGGCCGAGCAGCTCCTGCAGACGGGGAACAAGCCCTCGCCAGCAGCCGCTCCTACGCACAGTGTGTGGTAGAGTCGGTGGAGAAACCTGCAAGCAAGAGCTACTCACCCAGCAGCCAGGAGGAAGCAATACCACGCGTGTCCCATATGGCAAGAGAAACCAGCAAGACTCTGGGCAAGCAGCTATAGCAGAGACTAAGGGAAGCAGAAAAAAACATGCTCAGATACATTTCATGAGGTTGCTTAGCTAAATAGTCACTGTAATTTTAATTTAATATTCAAAATAAGCTTAACTCCGTGCCTATTTCCCATCCAGCACCTCCCTCTAGTAGGTACTCTCCATATCATAACTAGTCCACCCTGATGGCGTAACTCAGCAATTTCCTTTCAGGAATCAATGAGAACAAATGAAAATTTAATACATTCTCCAGACAACCCAACTCCCTTCTCTCCCCCATGGTAAATAAATAATGTGCTAGTCAAATGATGGATGGAGTGCTCGGAGATCGGTGGTCGAGTGCTATTAGGGCTGGGGAGGTCGGTGAAGTGGAGATGTGGTCTAGTGCAGGATGAGGTGGTGGCCGTGGGTGATTCGAGCACATAGAAAGAAGCCGGGAGCAAGAGGGGAGGCGCAGGGAGGTTGCTGGTTGATGCAGGAAGGGGGCACGGAGCAGACCGGGCTGTCTCGTTAGGGATTGCTGCACAGGGGGTTGTTTGGTTTCTCCACCGCAGACACAGCTAGATCCATCGGTGCTGCCAATGAGAAAAAAAAACAAATGAAACTCCTTTTGTCTTCAGCAGGTTTTGGATCAGGAGATTGTGCTGGATGAGGCAGATAAATGTGAGATTTTGGCCTGTCTGGCAGGAAGCAGATGGAGGAGGCAGAGAATGGTCTGGGGGATCTTCAGCCTGCACAGGAGAGGGACAATTGAGTGCAGATGCACTGCAGGTCTGTCAGAGCAAATGGGGAAGGTGTATGAAATAGCAAGCCTGGAGCTAAAGCATTAGGGAAGGGCGACCTGACCGCAATGTCAGCTGGACAGGAAAGAGCTGAAGTTTCTTGCTTGTTCCCCAGCCTGGATGATCTTGCACAACCTGTGTTCTGGGACATATGGATGTTAAGGAATTGTATTTCACCTCAGATGAGATGGGGAGGTTTGCCTTTCTCCTTTTGCCTGTGAGGTGGGTCCCTGGGGCTCCTCCAGGACACGGCCAGGTGGGGTCAAGGCAGGGCCCTTGAAGGTGGAGCTGGCATGCACTAGCAGGACCCACTGGAGAAACAGCCGTCAACCTGCAACTCACAAAGCATAAGGTGGACAGGACAGATGGTGGTTGCCAGGGACGTTAACCTGGGCCAGATCTCCACATCTTCACGAGGACAAGCAATGACATCCATTAACTTGGGCTAATCCATACCTTCAAACCCAGGTTTGGGGCTCAGGTCTAGGAGTGTGAGGGAGTGCTGCTGGCCCCGTTCATTACTGCAAGACACTGAGCTAACACAATGCCTGTCCCTCCCAGATGCTGAGTCCCAGCTGGTACGTGTGGTCCTAATCGCATCTCCCACTCCTGCACCGCGCAGATCTGGCTTTCGATCCTGTTGAACTTCAGGATGCACAAACATCAGTGCCTGCTCCGCCTCGTCCCACAGCTCTGCTTATCTGCTGAGCCCGACTGTGTACCTCCTTATCTCTGGGGAGAGCCTCTGTGTAAATATTGCTGTAAATTCTTTGGCTTCCCTTCCAAGTAGCGCTGCTCTTTAATGCCTTCCTTGTAAGACCTGCTTGCCCTACCCCAAGCCATTAGCTGTAACAGGACGTTAATAAGGAGGGGGTTTGGTATCTCTCAGGGAGGTTGACCTCTTTCACTAGAAGCAAGGCACCCATTACGGAGCAATGATAAATCACAAGCCTTCCACTCCTTCCCCAGCAGGCACTTCTTTGCATGCATAAACACACACAAGAGAGGCGCACACACTCCCTGCATTAACTCTGGCAACACCCAAAAGTGCTGCCAAGCCAACACGTACAGGACCTGGGGCCACAGGGCCTCTCCAGCTGGTCCCCACCAGCTCTCCCCCACCTCCGTGCATCCTCGTAGCACAAGGCACCCTCCAGCCTCTGGGTCCTGGGGTGGTCTCACATCCTTCACGTGGGTCTTAGCTACATCCCTGTGCGGCTCCCAGGCCAACGAGCCAGGACATCAATGCTTGAAACTGTGGTGCTGCCAGAGACACCACGGATGTTCACGCAGAACCAGGCGGACATGTGATGGGCCAGGGCATGATGAAGGGATTGTCCCCGTCCTTCGCCCAAGGTGGGACAGCAGTTGTATCCCCATCACTTGTGCCAACTACGCTGGCTGCTCCAAGCCCCGTTGGACAGAGCACAGACCCTACCCAAAGCTTTCCTAAGCAGGCAGCACTTCTCCAAACAGCCCATTTTCCATTATATCGAGGAGCTGTTGTGTTTCATGTTGAACGCAAACATTGCCAATTGAGCTGAACCAGAGAAGAGGAGGCACGATGCCCCGGGACCCAAGCAAACCCACAGAGGGAGTGGGGCACGCCAGCAGGGACCTCTGGACATCACCAGAGCGGGGCTGCTGTGCTCCCTGTCCCCAGGCACTCTGCACCACCTGAACCATTCCCAGACTCACAACTACAGACCAGCAAAGATACTTACAGATTCCAAGCCTCCATAAATGTTCCTGACATCCCTTAACACACGTTTTTTCCCCCTATGACAAAAATGTACTTAAAAACCTTCTNAACAAACAAACAAACAAACAAACAAACAAAACCCCACATCAGAAGCAAAAAATTTTGCTTAAAATTGACATGTTCTGAGAAAAATTCTGCTCTGGCAGAAAAGCAAAAAAACAACGCCTGTTTGACAGAGAATTGCTTTTGACAGCAAACTATTGACCAGGTCTAACAAGCGGGCTCGGACCTGTTAGGGAAGGAGCACGGGTTCTCATCCATCCTGCAACCCGCTTGTAGAGCAGGAGCGTTGAGTCAAGCCGGCCACTGTCTGCATTAACAGCCAATTTGCTTTCAGCCCTTCGCGGCGGAGCTGGAGAACATCCGAGTGCCACGCACATCCTCGCCCGGGGGTCGTGCTCCCGTGCAGCGGTTCGAGCAGGGGAATGGAGCATCTTCCCGGCATGCCCTCCTCCACGCTCGTAAACAGCCGCCTCCTCTCACAGCCATCTCTGCTCATCCTTTAATTACGTTAAGGGAAGATTTCTGCTGAGTCCAGCACAAAGCTGGATGCACGGCGGCATGAGGAGAAACAGGGGCTACTCCTGGTCCTGGCCCTGCTTGCCCCATCCTGATGCTCTGCCTCAGTTTCCCTGGTTTGATGGCAGGGCTCTCCACCCTCCTGGGGAGCAGCTACATGCTGTTGCTATCACCTCCTCAGAGTTAAATATTAATCTACCCTCACAGCAATGTTTTGTGCTTAATTTGAACAAACAAATAATAAAAAAAAAAAGCCCCAAACCATCACCAGCCAATTCAGAGCAACAAGTCTGACCAGAGCGGATTCTGATGATTGAAGGGTTGGATCCAAACTGCTGGGGACGGATGGAGAAATCCCCTCCGTTTCCGCCCTGCTGCCACGGGTCCGAGCCTGGCTGTTTCCCCTGTTGTTGCTCTACATCAGACTCCGGCTGCCGCATTTAAAACTTCGCTGCTTTTTCCGTACTCACCTCCTTCCTGCCAGCTCAAGGGCTCTCGCTCCCTGGGGCTGTCATTAATCGGTTGTGCTCAGAGGTCGGCTATAACCCTTTCACAGCAGCCTCTTGACTTCGCTCTCACCCCAGGGGATGCACTCGGGGACAGAGCAAGCAGCATGTTGAAATATGGCTTCCCCCTCCCCGCTTACTGTAAAGCTCTCGCTGTCATCAGAGCAAGGAGCCGTTCACACTCGAGACACAAAGCCAGGAAATCAGGGCTCTCTTACTCCAGACTCTGGAGCTGGTAAGTGACCTTGGGCAAAGAGCTCTATTTCTCTGTGCCTTCTGTGATACTATAAAAAAAAAAAGGCGGGGGGGGGGGAGAAAAGAGGGATTGTATTTCTAATATGGGTACTGGCTCCAAAGATGAGAGCTTGAGGGCAAAATCTGGCTGTGACGCCACCAGGAAGCCACATCACCAGCCCTTGGTGGTGAAGATAGCTCACCGAGCTGTGGGATGGGAAGGCACAGCCTGACCGTGAGAGCTGGGGTGGGCAATGGTCACCAGCCCTGCACCCAGCACGGTGGTTGCTGAACTGCTCTGCAAATAGGAGGGTGACAACGGGGAATTCACTGTGGGATCGAGCTCCATCTAACTCACTTTTAAATGGAGGGCAGCATCACAAGAACAGCCTTTGCGTAGTTCAAGCAGCCCCAAAAGGGCAAAGGCAACTCCAACTATACATGACTGTGAGAAGCAGCCTGGTATGGAGGGGTTGGCAGCTACCCAGAGGCAAAGAACCCCGTGCTCTGAACCTGCAGCTGCCCCACCATGAAACCTGTTTGCTCCCAGGGCATTTCCATTCCCTGTCCCACCTAGAGCGATTTTTCAGAGGGAGATCCTTCTCCCAAGGAGCAACGCAACAAGACCCAGGCTTCAGCTAGGCACTACTGCACCACGGAGCCGTCAGAGGTGCAAATCCGCTTCACTCTTCAATGTGCTAACACCCTTATAAAGGGACAGCTCGTTTGGCAGATCATTCTGAGCCACGATGAGCGGAATGATAAGGACATTGGCTCTTCTAACCACCGTTGGTAAATTGATAGGAGGTAGATTCCACACAAGCCCATAAAATTAAGACCTACAGATCAATCTTTCTTCATCCATTTTCCTGTGATTGCTTGGCAAGCAAAAACATGCACAAGTGATGATGAGGTGTATCCAATCTTCTGCTAGCGGGAAACAGGTTTCTTCCAGGCCAAGGCTTTAAGATGACCATAAAAGCAAGCCTCCAGCGTACTGTGAAAGAGATCCTTTTACATCTTGTTACATGGAGGAGTAAATCATCCCATGTTAAGTCATCAATTCTTCTCGCCCCCTCTGCTGAATGGGATGAGGTTGGCTGAGGCAACCTGGCAGAGAGGACCACGTGGGGAAGGATGGGGAGGAGAAGCTGGCACTGAGATGACGGCTAGGCCATGCTCACCACCTCCCCCACGGTGTCCAGGGGTTTCTCAGCCATGGCCCCAGGTCACAGCGTGAGGATGCAGCAAAAGCATCCTCCACCTAAGCACTGCAGTGATGGAGAGCTCATGTATCTGGTTGTCATACAGATACAGGTGAGTTGTCACCTCTCTACATGTTCAGCTGCCCAGCCAGATCCTTAGCAGGTGAAAACTAGGTTTTAGTCAACCCCATGGAAAACTGGACCCTTACCAGGAGCTTTGTCCCTCCTGGACTCTTAAAACTGCAGCACTGAGAGGGAGGTGGCACCATCCCCACTGTGGGGTGAGTGAAACAGTGGGTACCCTGTAGCCCTGTATGTATGTCCTGACATACATGTAAGTTTTAAATCCATTTTATTTGGACACCACTGAGTGCTGCTGCAGGCAGCAGAGGAGCTCAGAAGCTAAGAAGGTTTAGCAGCGGGTAGGAATATCGCTTGAGCTAAGCATACGTGAGAGGGCTTCAAATATGAACTTGTACCAGGGACGAGTTCACACTGGCTTTGGAAAAATATCAGGCACGGTACCTGCTGGAGTCAGGGGTCCTCTCCAAGAGATGGGCAACGCCTCAGCACGTGGTCAAACAGGAAACTCCTTCTAGAGATGTTTTTAGGTTAATGCTGTAAAAAAAATTAATTCCCATGTCACTGGTGGCTGGGAAGTTTGGGGAGAGAGGCAGGAATCAAGGGACACAGGCATCACATGGGGCAGAGCCAGGATAGCTCAGGATCCTGGCAGTCTCCTCTTCTCCTTCTCCGCATTGGAGCAGGGGAAGGAGGGACCAGGGCAGACAGCAGGAGGGGTGAGGGCCAGGCAGAAGAGCCCTGCGAGGGGGGTGGGAAAAAGGCCAGAGGGGGGCAAAAGCAGACAAGGAGTAAGCAAAGGGTGCTAGGACAAGCTGGGAAAGGGAGGGTAGTTACAAACCCCACCTGGAAAACCAGATCAGCCTACGTTATGCCTTCCCCCTCACACAGCTATTCTGTGAAGATGTACCCTCAGCTTCTGCACTCAGAGGCTACAGGTTATAGGAAGTGTCCCGTAGAGTTGATAGGTTTCTTGGCTGTAGCTCTTCTAAACTCTCTGTACTTTGCTGGTAGGAAAAAGCACAAAAAGGCAAAGGCTGCTATGTATTCTGTCCTGGTAGTATGCAAGTATTTGTCCATCTGTACACATCTGGAAGCCAGTGGAGTTCAGCACCAGCTGCACTTCCCCAAAAGAAGAGGCCACAAGACGGCATGGCTTTGTGAAAAATGAAAGCATTTATAACCAGGACCTTCTGGGAATTATTTAAGCTGAGATCCCCAGGAAGCCCTTGCATGGGTTAACTCCCATTGAGCTGGGTGCATCAGCAGGCAGGGGCCACTGGGAACTGATCAGAGGTGCAAGATCTCTCTCCCAAGCAGCCAGAATTTGGGCTTTTTAACAAAAAGGGGTTTTTTTGGCCACGCCGACTCCACTCACCTTCCTGATGTGGAGACAGGACCTGAGCGGGTGTCCTCATGGAGACCACCTTGTGGTCCAGCCACCAAGTCCTGGAGGATGACACAGCCCCTGGACCAGATTTTGAATCTGGAGGGGGACTCTGGGCTCAAAGCAGCACGTTTGGGCCACCTCTCCTGCTTACACTAGTACCAGTTCCTTGGCCGCTGGAAAGTTAGACCCGCTCTGTGTCAGAGCTCAGCTTTCTAGAGCTGGGTTTGAATACTTCAGTCCCTGGAGCCCCGCCTGAGCTGTCACCGAAGTGAGGGGGAAGGAGAAACGTACTGTCAGGAAACGTAATCTCTGAGAAGTGCAGAAATCCAACTGTGGGAGGATTTACAGGAGTTCAAAACTAAGGGACGCCAGGAAAGACAGCTAAATAAACACATAGATCATGCGTCTTGAAAGCTGATGTCAAGATCATAAAAAATCAACTCGATTATAGGAGCAGACAGGTGGCGATTGGTGCAACCCCTACACATCGTGTCCTGGAGCCTTTGGCTGGCCCTGTCCACTGGAAAGAGCACCCAGCAGATGTTTTCCTGATTACAAATGCTGTATAATTTACAAGCCACTGCCTTGCACTTAAGATGATCCCAGAGCTGCGTTGAGAGATTAGGGAAGCCAAATCCTTTCCATGCATTAATACAACCAGTCCCCACCACTTCCCAGTGGCACGGAGAATAGACTATTCCCATGGCGCGTTAGGGGTTGGGTGCTCTCAGCAACAAGTACGAGACCTTAGAGAACTGGTTTCATACCATCAAGATACCGGCTTTTGCATACTGCTCCAGCATCGCCAGGAACATCCACCGCTGCAATGGCAGCAGAGGTGTGTCACTCCCAGGAAGAAAAATCCCTTTCAATGCTGTGCCAGGCTCTGCTAAGGGCAATCATAGACTCTTCGTCTTTTTCTCCCTCTTCAGAAGTTGACTGAGTCTTGCCAAGGCATCGGTGAGAAGTTAGCAAGTGTTATGGGTCACGTCACTCAAAGTGAAACCCAGCATTTTCTTCCCCTTTACAAAAATCATATACAGGGCCCCACGAGGAAAAACAGCGAGCTATAAAAGCATTCTGAAAATCTCTCCTCGTTTTGGCACAAAATACTGCTCTGCGCTTTGCTAGCAAAGGAAATTCAGCACCTTGAACGCCTGGTTTCGGAGACAATAAACAGACTTGCTCCTGGCCAGCTGAATTTGCTCCAGCACCAGCAATCCCAACAGCCTGACGTTCCTCGGCAGTTCTCAGGGCCTCCCCTTCGCCAACAACTGATGCCACGCGCCCTGGGCTGGACAGGCAGAATCCTTCCCCCGCCATTGCTTTGCAGCCACCTCACGTGGACCAAAGGGCATTCTCCTAGGATGTGCCGGGCCGGGGCGGGGGGGGATTTCCACCGAAGAGCCAGAAGACCTGATGCGGTCTTGCACAGAGCTGCCTCAGGTGGTTTCAGGCTTGTGCGCGAGCTAGACTGCTACGAAGCGTTACTGGAGCTGAGCTAGTATGTCCACCATGGGCTAGAAGGACTCCCCAGCTTGACTCATGGATAACCCAGTGCTCCCTGCCCACATCTCCCCACTCCCATGGGTAGATGCAGACAGCACATCCTGGCTTGCAGCACTGACCTTCCCAAAGGAATTCCCACTGAGGCTGGGAAAGCTGTTGAAACCACGCTCAGGGCAAGGAAAGGCCAGGTTGCACACCGTGGGGCTCAGCCCGANAGCCCGAGGCCCCCCCCCCGCAACGTGGGCTGCCCCCAGCCCGGGCAGCCTGGCTGCAAGGCAGCCCACGCCAGCAGTCTCTGACCCCCCTCTAGTGGCTATAAAACATAGCAAAGTTCACGAACCCGCTACCAAAGCCACTTTCTCCAAGCGCAAGGCAGGGGCTGAGTGCAGGGACACAGGGTCCTGGGCCAGCTGGCCCCACTCAAGGCAAAGGTGGGCTCTGGACCAGGAGAGGGATGCTCAGCCCAGCTCCAGCTCCCGGCACCAATCCACCCTCCAGGATGCTTTAGGTGACAACGGGTGCAGCCACATCAGCAGGATTGACAAGAGCAGCTCTACGGGGCCAGGCTCCCAAATCCCAAAGGTTTTTCTGCTGCAGCACACGTGCATCCACATATGTCCTCCCAAAGAGGCCCATCAGCTATGTACCCCTCTGGCAATCCTGAAGTTCATGTTCAGACTGTACCACAAACGTTGAACTAGACGCAAATTGATTGTTATAATAAGCGCTGTAAAACGTACTGATGCTTTTCAACTTAGTTCCCAAGGAAAGTGGCTTATGCAATTACACTGTAGGCTGGTGTATTGGAACTGTTGTGCATTTGGAACCTGTCAGCTAATTTTAACCCAATTTAGTGGAGAGACAGAAAACTCGGATAGTTGTAGGTTCACTGGGCTGTCAGCTAAAGGACAGACACCTCCTTAGTGTCCTCCCTCAAGCAAAAGCTGCAGCGTGAGCTCAACCTCTCAGTAGACACTAGAGACTCCTCATGACTTTAACAAGCAGGAAAGGGGGTTTACAAGAGCTCCCATCCCTCTCCCAACCTGAAGACAAACCCGTGGGAAAGCTGCCTTGCTTGCCTAGCCACTTACCTCACTTCTAAATGCTAAAACCCACCTCATCTCATTTTTCTCTGTGAAGTTTAATTTTTCTCATCCTAAGTTCCCTATAAACTAAAAAAGTTCAGTTTCCATTGGCCAGTGACTACAATCAAATACCATTAAAGTGAAAACTTGAGACTGTTTTTCACTAGAAATGAAGTTGCTGGCACTTTTTTTTTTTTTTAAACTCCCCACTAGAGAAGAGCAAGAAAATAAACTGAGCATTTTTAGACCAAAGGGAGGAAAAAAAAAAAATCTGATGAAGTAAAAGACAATACAGTCACATTTGGATGGAAGAAACATCGTACCAGCTACAGACAAGTGGCACCTGCCAAACATCTGACCTTGAAAGATCAGGCCAGGTTTAGTATGCGCGGTACAGACAGGGTTTTAATGTAAGAGTTTCAGCTATATATAGGCACAGATCCATTTTCATTCTATAAAACAAAATGCAGAAGAAAAGCCTTGGTGGAGCCAGGATGGTTGGTAGCCAGCATACCCTGGCAGCGCTGAAATGCTGATGATGCAGGAGAGACCGAAGCAGGGAGCCCAGGAAACCGCTCTGGGGTAGGTGGTGCAAGACCATGGTTAGTGGTCAGCGCTCAGAACACGCTGCTTCTGTTTGGCTGTGGCTGTCAAGATAAAATTAATCTTGCCTGGGCACTCAAAGTTTGGATCTGTCTTCACTAGCCTCTAATGAAAAATGCATAGTGGCAAGCATCGGAAAATCCCTGACACTCAGCACCAGAGGGTACATTTAAATAATTCTATGAATATAGATCAATAAAACTAATGTACTTATAGCCGCTGTGTGAAGTATTCAAACTAGAATAAAACTCATCTTGTATTACAAAGCCTTGTATTAATTCTTAGCACCTATTGTTTTACATATTCAATTAATCTTAGTCGGCAGATAGCAACTCAGACATGATATTAAAAGCACAAGGCACGAGAATCTGTATTAGAGAGTCCAGACATCTTCATAACCCAGAGTCACTACAAGAGCCCACTGCCTGCCTGCGGGCTGGGGGATAAGGCACCACATGGGCTGGAGACACGAGAGGACAGCTACGGCCACGCCAAGACCTCCCAATCCCTGTGCATGGTCTCCAGGAGAGGAGGCATCTCTGAGGGCTTCTGCAGAGAGGGATCTCAACACATCAAGAACAGGAAGCGCAGGAAGAAGTGGCTTCACCACAGAGGTGGAGCTGAAATGAAGACCTAGAGCAGGCACCCCTGGCTACTAGAACACCCAACCATTTGCCTTTGATTTGCTTCCAGTCCCAGTCAGATGAGTGGAAGAGGCGTGAGATAATCCGTAAGGTTGGACTAAGAGCCTTTCCAAGTTTTTGTCAGTCTGGTTTGCCAAAATCTCGCTATTGCCAGCACCTCTCCCACTTAGCTGCAAGGAAAAGCTATTCATTGAACAGTCATTTTGGAGAGCTCCCCAGGGAATTTGGAACAGAAATCTGTTGGACCTAATAAAACATTAGAGGACTAGACCATCAAGCCAATTAGTCTAAAAGCTGTCAGCCCAGACTTGCCAGCCCCTGCATTTTCAAAAGCAGCTCCTGCCCTGGACCACTTGCGTAGACCTGAGACCCCTTCATGCCACACAACCGTTGGTAGTTGAGTGCCTCACACTGCTGCGAAACGAGACCAGCCTCAACTGAATTCAGCAACCTCTTTGGAAAGGTGGGCCAAGGTGACTGAGGCAAAAGAGGCGAAGAGCTCTCCAGTATCTCCCATGGAGCTACAGAAGGCTGGAGGTCTTGACTTCAGCCACACTGGAGGTCCCATTCTCAAGAGGTCTAACTCCAGCAAAACATCTGTTCCCAACTTTTTTACCTCTGACTTTTCAGAGCATTGTCCCTGGATGGACTGTCGAGCTCTTCAGAGGAGGATGCAAACATCGAGCAGCTAGAGACGTCATTGCTGTTCCCCCCCACCACGCAATTACTTAAATGGTGTTCGCATCTCTCTCTTCAGCAAAGGCCGTAACCTTATTGACACTGCGACACCCATTAAGCTGACAGTGGCTCTCAAAACAGGCCGCTTGCTATGATGAATCTGGCGATGCAGGGCCACCCTGCTCTCCATCACCGGACAAGGAGAGTGCCTTTCGCCAGCACAGCAGCCCGCAGCCGCGGCTGGCCCTAACCCTCCTCACCGCTGCTCACCGTGTTTCACTTCTGACTTACTCAGCACTGTACAAACCAGCCCTGGGTTGTTGACCAGAACGACAGCACGCTGTGCGTCAGGAGCGAAACGTACTCGGTACCTGCAGAGAAGCCCTATATACCTATCTCAAGAGACAAAGAAACACTTTGGAAAAAAAAAAAAAACAAAAAAACAAAAAACAGAACAAAACAAAAAACCCACACCCAAAATGCAGCATCCAGTGTGATCGAGCGAACAGAGAGCACTGTTGATAGAGATCTATGTTAGCCTATTAATAACGCAATGCTAGGCTTGCATCTGGACTCATTTCACTTGTATATTAATCATGTAGGTTTTATATAATAAGCCCAGTGTGTTGCCACAAGGTAGGACACCCCTATTCCCACATGGCAGGTTTAATGACTTTGCAAGGCTAACAAAGCTCCGCTTTCTGAAAGGAGGCTGGAGTTGGGTCCCTACCAAAGTGAGGTTCTCAGGAGGTAATAAAACACCAAGGAGATGCTATCTAGTGGATTTGGAGCACTTCACTCCCTTGAAAGTCAAGTCGACAGCTGATTTAAAGTTTCCAGCTAGGTCATACAAAAGTCAACAGCGGCTGCATCCAGCCAGGTTCAGAGTTTGAATATTTATGGTGTCAATCTGAAATCCAGATAACCACAAATAATCTAAACCCATTAACTCCCCTCCCCATCCAGAGGAGAAAGCTCTCTGGACATTAATGCCCATATTGCTAGGGTTACCATGGGATCATGGGCAGAAGGTTGTTTTTTCTTTTTTCTTCTCTTTTTTNGGTTGTTTTTTTTTTTTTTTTTTTTTTTTTTTTTTTTTTTTTTTTTTTTAAAGAAAGCTTATTACGCATTGATGGCGATGTGTCAGGCAGTTCCCGCCAGATCAGCCTGCCTTCCAGGAAAGCCGGCGTGGGTACCACGTGAGCGGAGCTGGTTGGAAGCACCGAGACGCCCTAGCGTTCAGGTCAAATCCAGCCCATCAGGAATAGCCTGATAAATTGCAGTCATCGCTTGACTGCAGTGCAGAAGTGCAAGGTAATCATCATCACGCGCCGGTCAGCAGAGCTGCCCACAGCACAGCTGCAGAACAAGGCATGCACATCTCTGCCTGCATGCCACCAAGGAAGTACCCTCACCCAGCAGATGAAGCAATCCGCCTCCTTTGCCCTGAAAAAATTTTGTCTGACCCATGGGGTGTGTTCCCCTTCAGGACTCCAAGGACGATGGACGGAGGTCCGTGTGTCCCAGGGCTGGGCTGCAGTGCAGTTAGTGGGGCAGAAGCTGCTTCGAGCACACGACTCACAAACTGCATCCCATCACAGGTAGAGCAACTTCCCAAGGGAAGCCTAGAGAGGGTATGGGGTGGCAGAAGATGCCAAAGGGGGAAAGAAAAAGAAAACAAAACAAAACACGCAGCTAAAATGTCAAAATAGAGGCCCTTCCCCAGGGTTGGCACCCCAGCAGAAAGCCTCTTGCGGCATGGAGCTGCATGGGGAGCAGAGCTCCTTCCCTACCCACCCACCAGCCGGATCAAACTGGGACCTTACATTATTGTGACACGCCGGCCCTCTGGGGAGGCTGTGCCTGAAGCATGGTACAGATCCTTCCACAAACATCCCGCAGCATGCAAAATACTCCGGCAGGTTAGAACAAGGGTTTCATGAACAGGAATCTGCAGTAATACCCCAGACAGGAGCCATCCCGGGAGATCTTGGCACACTGCCTCTGGCCTCGCTGCAAAAGCTCCTGAAGAAATCAATCTCAGGGCTTTCAGTGGTGCTTTTGCATCTCCGTTGGCAACCTGGATGGCCCATCCACGATGTCAGCTAACCCAGTCTTTATGGCTTCTCTATACTATAAAGGGTTGGAAGAAAGTCTTTCTTAAGAGAGAAGAGGTGCTGCTGTTTAGCTGATGTGCTCAGAAAACCTTTATGCAGTAGGGAGCTACGTGCAGCAGCCCAGGAACTGGAAATGAACACCCGGAGCAAGATGCAGGGCATGCACGAGCAGCAGCATCCCAGGTTCTGACACGGCCGCTGCAGGGACAGACCCACACAGATGTGTGTTGAAACAGATGTGCAACACATCTGCCGGCGCTTGCCAGAGCCGTGAGCGACTCAAGGCATTTGCCAAGTCCCGGGACTTGCTACGGCAAGGTTGCGGGTACCGCAAGCCAAAGGAATCAGCAGGATGCTGGCAAGAAGGGCAGAGCAACTTCAGATGAGAGCTGAACTGGAGCAAACGGAATGGGTTATTCTGGCAAATATCCTCCTATCCAGAAATATCCCCCGAAAGACCAGACTGAGTTTTCCTCTGCTGCCGGAGAAGAGTTAGTGCCCCTTGGTGAGTTTTAGGAGGATTAGTCCAAGCATTAAGAGTTAAAAATAGTTTTGTAACTGTCTTCATGGACATACAGGAACACGCCTAAATATAACATTAATTTCCATATGTCATCCAAATGGCTGCTTAATAAAAGCAGGGACTGAAACAATGTGAAATGCAGTTTTCCCATCGACTCACGTGGACTACAGTGAGCCCCACGTTGCATAAACAAAGCAGCTCCTGGTGAACTCAAAAAGTTGCTGTGGGCTGGAAACATTTTGCTTTTTTCACCTAAATTCAGGTGTCTGGAGTGAGGCTGCTTATCCCTTTTACTGCCCCAGCTCCCAGGCAGCTTTGGGAACAGTCTTTACTGATATGATGTTGGATGTTATGAATTGCAACAGTTCTTTGGGGCTGGTTTGGGTACCGGGGACAACGATGAACGTGGAGGTTTGAGCACGCAATATTTTGAAAAGAAAGGCAGGCAGAGATTGTGCAGCAGGAAATCATTCTACCTACTGCACGATTGTGAAATTATGTTGAAAATTGATTCATCTGAGAGAAAAAGGAAGTTTGTTCCCTCTGTTGTAATAGCAATTTGCAATGTTGATATGTGTCTCTATTTTGACAGATTTGCGGGGCAAAGTTAAGCTTGAGTGGGTGGCGGAAGTCATTCGGGGTGATAATGAACAAACAATAATTACAAGGCAAAAGGGGGAATTGGCTGGATACCTTAATTATGCATTTCCAGACTTTCTAAACATTAAAGGATTTTACTAAATCAGCATGCTATTTTCAGAAAGGAAAATATTATTGTGTGGTTGGAGTGCCATCAGAGGAGCACATGGAAATAGCAGTACATGGAGTGTAATTACACCTTTTTCTTTCTGGGCTCAGCAATGTTGAGGAGAGAAATTTCCCCCCTTTCTCCACTCCCCCCCCAGCAAGGAGCTCCACGCAGGGATCTGCCAGGCTTCTCCAGGGTCACCCGCTCAGCGCGTCAGGCTGGAAGCCAAGCAGAGCAGCAACAGGTCCCTCAGATTTTGACCTTCAGACACCCCGGTGGGGGGTTATTCCTCAGCGCTTGCAGAAGGGTCAGGCAATCCTGCAGCAGCTGAAGAGCTCAGATTTGGGAGAAGAGGTTCCCAAAAATATCATTCCAGCCCTATAAGAACGGGTCACCCACTTAGTCCTTTTTATCAAGCTGTTAGTGGTAAGAAAAAGACTTTTTTTTTTCCTCCCTAAAAATAAACCCCCCCTCCGCTTCAACTTAAAAAAGAAATATTTCCATCTTCTAATTCTTAATTTATACTTAAAGCAAATCCTTAGCTTCAAAACAAAACCTTTCTTCTAGAGTGAAACTAAAATGTTCCAACTTGCCAAAAACTTCTTCCCCAAAAGAGACTGTTTCAGGTCAAGCCAAACCACTTTTTGGACCTGCCAGCAAATTTAGCGACACAATTCTTTGTGCTGCTGTAATTAGTATGAATGGGCTTCCTTAGCACCATTGTTTCAGGAGCAGCTGTGCTACTTTGATGAATACCCATATTTTTGTAAGTCACATGCATTTGCTATGGCCTGTTTATAAAGTTTCAAATCGTACAGTCAGGGAGCAGAACAGAAATAATATCAGGAGACTTGGGCAATTAATCACAAACCACAAACAAAGAGAAAAGACAGGGATCTTGTCGTGGGACACGGGACAAGGACTCGGAAGACCCAGCTTCAGTTCTTGGCTTGGCCAAAGGCTGAGCTGGGCAAGTGAAAAATTACTCTTTTGCTGGCAGGTTAAAGTATCCAGAGATGAAATGACTCGCCAGCTTGTCTATTTAAATTCTAAGGCTTTTCATGAAAGGGCTGTGCTACCTACTCATTTACTGTGGAAGCAGGTAGAACATATTCCACTCCCATACACACATACTATGTACATAACAGGGGAGAAATGCAGATTCAGTAACATCAAAATACTTCTCAAATCACTCCTGACTCCTTCACGTTGAAGGCTCTTCACACCAAAACGTTTTAATTCTGCAAAAATCAAAATGTCTAGCTTCAATACTTGTGAGCCTAGCAGTTCAATTTCCCTTGTCTTGAAAGGCTTTTTCCTTCAAATTCAATTAAAATGCTATTTCAAAAGAAGCATTTCAGTGACAGCACTTATTACTAAATATCAACAAAAATATCAGTGCTACTGTTCTATCAAAAAAAAAAAAAATCTATTAATTACCCAAAATGAAATGCTGTGTGTCCTTTTGGCATTTAATTCATTTGTAAACTCTCAAACATTTGCTTTTCTTCTGAACCTAGAAAAACTAGTAAAATTCAGACTTGCCAAGGAGCCAAGCTCAACAAGATGAGGTTTGGCTTTACCAGAGGGGCTGCTGTAAAGAAAAGAGCCAAAAAATAATGCAAGTCAAAAACCTGAAGCCAGCAGGGTTGGTATGGGAGGTAGGAAGGAGTCTTAGGATGCTGGGGACAAGAGGGGCTGCAATATCACCCAACACATCTTTCTCCAGAAACCCAGGATCTACAGGTAACTCACACAAAGAGTTATGGGGAAAAAATAAAAAAATTAAAAAAACAAACAAAACTGACCAGCCCAAAATATTTACGAAGAGCTTAAAAGAAAATAAAATCAGACATTTGCTACATTGTCACACCTCTCTTCAGCAAGAAAAAGCACTTAGCAGAATAAACAATTATCAGCACAATATTTTGCTTTCTGCAAGAGCAGAGGCCAACACAACCAGCGGTCACATGGAGCAGCCCTCCTTCTGCTGGGGAAACAGAGCCACGCTTTTTTCTTTGCCATGCTTCAATCTGAGCATCTAAAGAGAGGTGCGTGCACAGGACTCCTTCCAAAGCGTCATCTTTCGGAAGCACTAAATCTATTAACAAAACCTTTAAACAAAATACATGGCCCCATTCAGCCAAATGCAGCCAAATGCAGGATCCATCCTGACTCCCCACTATAGACTTGGCTATCACAAGTCCAAGTCCAGCAAATCTCAGGACGAAGGAGACTCTGCTTCTCTTGCCCAAGTCAATAAACCCTGCAGACGTGGCCCAGACTGGCTCAGCTGCAGCCCCTCTGGCTGCTGGGGGGTCAGAAGTGACCCCCCCCACCCAGATCTCACCTGGGGACATTGAGTCAAGCATCAGCCAGAACAGGAGCAGAGCTCGCAGCTCTGATAGTCCCACCCTACCTCCATGGAAAACACCAGCCATAGCAAGAGGTCCTGCAAACTGAGGGCTGTTGGCCACCCTTGACACCTACTCACCATTCCAACTGCACATCCGAGCCTATGCGCTTTGCTCGTGAACAAGCCGTCTTCCACCATACAGTACACCGAAGATCCCTCCCAGCCAAGAAAAAAAGCACACCTCACAATCAGCTTTAATTAAATTTTCAGCAAGTATCTTCAGTTAAACCGATAATTGGTTAATGACCCCCATTAAAACGAGATGCAGACAGTAGAACTGGCAAGTATCCCCATGCTTCATGGAAGGGCTCTACCACAAAACCTTCTCCCAAACGCAGAAAGTTGGGATGACGGCAGGAGGTGACAACTTTAACAGATGAGGGGCCAATAAAAATAAAGGCAGCCACACAGAGCGCACGGCTGTGCAGCTAACATTTCATTTCCAAGCAGGATGTTTTTTCAGAGGGCCCCATTAATTTCTCCAAGGTCCATGGGCCTCACTGTCTCCCATCTGTCTAGCAGGGAAAGAATATAGTGCCCTGCCTTAAATACTTGGAGACCTCAAGTCCCCTCTTTGCTCTCTGCTCAACTCGCTGGTTAAGTCACTAACCCCCTGCAATATGGACCCATTAATACTCAGCGCTATGAAGGGAGTTCAAGGCTGATTCATAATTCACCTGGTCCAAAAAGACACTGGGTTTCTTAGGCCTGGGGCCATAACTTTAAAATGTAGAAGCTGTCAAAAAAAAAAAAAAGAAGAAAAAAGAAAAAAGAAAAAATCAGAACAGTAAAAGGCTGTGAGATTTGCACACAGCAAAAGTATTCCCATTTCACAAGGTTCATTTAAGAAGTTACTGTAAATAGTTCCTGCAATTCACACACCAAACAACATTTCCAGAAGCATTAATGAAACATTTTTTAAAGCCCCCCCTAAAGTTATTCCTGGCAGAAAAGGGGAAAAGATGCAAGCTGTGGAGTCTGTGACTACATAAGGGAAGAAGCTGTCGGATCCCATCTGTCGATGAGGAGGATAAACGACCGCACACATCTCTCCTCTGCGTTAGCTTCCAGCCTGACTTTGAGGAGAAGGAACGCTCTCAGGTCCCAGCTTTCAGCAGAGGCGGCAGGGATGGCAGCGAGTGGGAGTTTAATCTGCATAGGTCTTCTCCCACAGTCCCTCCACCCATACTTTGGGAGCTAACAGACTCCAGATTGGGTGCGAAGTGAGCTGCTAGGAAGGAAAATGGGTACTCTGCATGGCAACGGGGACACTGGGAAAGTTCTCCTCCACTAAAAACCACAAGCTGATGAGAGGCACCTTCCTGGTGGACCTCAGCGGGCTGCACTGGAGCCAAAGCTTCCCTGCGAGATGCCTCCTGTGCCACCACCAAGACCTGCCTGGGTACTGGGTCCAGAGGAGAGGGTCCAGCACCACATCCTCCCAGGGAGCGACTAGCTTACTGGTGTCCTTCAACATTATCAAAGAGACTTGGAGCCACGGAGCAGTGCAGACAAGCACTGGCTGGGACAACAGGGGTCTGTACTTCAGCACATGCATGACTGGCATTTGATGTATTGGGATTAAGAGCCTGTGAATTGCAGCATTCCTCCGAGGCTGTCTCACTGGGAAAGAGCTACGGTCAAGACCAGGAGAGACCTAGAGGTCAAAGAGCTGCCAAGAAAAATAGCTAAATAAAGCCCAGGATTTCTCCAGTCAATGGCCCACTCATCTAAAGACAGCATTAAACTTAAAATAAGAAATTTGAAATTCACTTCAGACTTTCCTTCCTTTATTTGAAGCAGGCTTTTCTCAGCACAAATACCATTTCATTTCAGTATCCAGTTAAAATCAGCCTGGCTCTCCATGTTCAGAAAAACACCCAAGTCTAACTTGAACTTCTGAGGTGCTGAGAATTAGATGGTCCACCACTGGGTTTTTTTATTTTCCTTTGAATTTTTTTTTGACATATAATGGAAATTTGACATACCTGTGAGGAGTTCTGGTGGGTTTTTTTGCATAACATTCCTGGTGTTCTATAACCTACTGCCACCCTGCAGCTCTCAACGCAATGGCAAAGTGGGACTCTGTTCAAGCAAGAGGTGGCCAAAGCCTTCATCATCTCCACTTCCACATGCTCATGGGCAGCTGGAGGTGAATCCCTGGCAAGAGCAGCAGCAACAATTCACCGCTGCTGCTAACACGATCTCAGCCCAGTTTGTGGTGCCATCCCAGCAACACAGGGATTGGGTTGGTGGCTCCTGGACCAGTCTCCAGGACCTCCCAACACCCAGAAGACATTTTTTTGAAATATCCTCTTCCTCACAAGCCAACCACATTCATACAATGGCTGCTGTCATTCCTTACACTGCTTTATCTACATGCAAATAGCAAGACATATTTTTATTTAAACAACTCCCAGTCAAAATCCTGCTTTGGGAGCAAGGGAATCTTTCCTACAAAGCTCTCACATCAAAGCTGTGACTTCCCAAATATTCAAGTCAAAGCATGCGCATATAGGGTCACAACAGGACACAAGAGTCCCCAGGTTGTGGCCTTGCTGGAACAGAGACTAAAGTTAAACCAACCAACCTTTTTCCTCCTCCCTGTGCTTCTGCAGCAGGGACATAAATGCACTTTGCAGGTAGGAGAGGCAGAACATCTTGCTCCCTAATCTTCCTGGCCACTCAACACCAGGTTTCTGAAAATCCTTTTGCACGCTAAAGACAATATCTTATAAGGAACCCAAACAGAGATATGCTCTTCTCCCGTCTTGAAGGTCACCAGTGACTAGAATTACTCTTTGAAGAGGTTCGGGCTCTGCTGGATTAAAAAGGAATATTGCACCCTGTATTGCATTACCAAAGAGACCCATTACCGGTTTCCTGATGGCGGGTCTACAACAGCACAGAAGATCTGCAACTTTGTGAACTCAGCAATTAGCCCCTGAGCCCGGGGAGAGTTTGTCAAGATCCCATCGCAGGCGAACAATAACACAGAAATACAGCTTTGAGGGGGAGACGATTTATCAAGCTGACCACAGACGTCTCCCTCATTTTTTCTTTAATAAATCCAGCCTAGCTCTTGGCTGTGTTCAGTATCTTGTCATTGCTTTCGTCTCCTTTCAGGAATGCCTCCCACCTGCAGTCTTCAGGCCCTTTGCAACCTCAGAGCCATTTATTTTCCCCAAGGTTTGTCTGTAAAGAAACCCAGTCTTTTCTCCCATGGAGGAGAAACTGAGGAGGGAAACTGAGGCACAGCAAAGCAAGCTGCCTGGCCCGGGGACAGGAATACCTGCTCGCTTGGGCCGGGCTGATTTGTATTGGCCATTTCAGGAGACTTTCACTCCTTGTGAATAAGATGTTTAGGAATTACTCGGATACTTTCTGCCATCAGATTTTAATCACCGGGAGTGCCTTCCTTGCGGGACTCCATGGGGCCATTCAGGCAGCCAGCCAAGCTCCCGAGAGCCAGGCTTCATCTAAAATACATATGCTGATTATTCTTAATAACAGCGGGCAGACACCAGCTCGGCTCTGATCTTATCTCCAGCTCCTATTGCCAGTGTGGCATTTCTATCACCATTTCCACATCCCTAAGAGGAACACAGTGAGATCCAGGCTCCGGTCCCTCCTCCAGTCCAAGGAGACACTCCTGGGAAGAGCCAAGCTGGAGACACGTGCGTCGCCCTCCGAGGTCCAAGCAGGAAGGTCTGCTCAGGTGGCCGGCTCTTGGGAACACCAGGCATCAGCGCCGCGAGGCTGCTGGCAGACGTGGTTGCCTGTGCTAATTTCATGCCCATCCTCTTCACTCTCCGCAAAATTCCAGGCAGGCCTTCCACTTTGGCTGACATTCAAAACTGTCACCTCTCCGCAGACATTAACTTGGAGGCCTCTGTCATCCCTCACATTAAAATGCTATCACGGGGAGTCAGCACAGCTTGACTCAGCCAGCTAAGGGGCTGGCTCCGGCCGCGCTGCGGGGACAGCCGATTCACGCTTGACATCCATGGTCAATTTGACAGTGATGGACACACTACTTAGGAGTCATTTGCTGATCTCGTTTCCCCAGGTGGGAGGTCGTGCCACAGAGCTGCCTTCCCTGGGGAGAAGTGGTGATGCTCTCCAGCCCCTCCAGGAGCAGGGCTGTGCGCAGATGGGCTTTCCCGTTTCTCCTCGCCGAGCAGGAGATGATCTACAGAGCCTGCTGGGAACCCAAAATGCAGCTGCCCGATCCTCCACATGGTGAGGTGGCTTTAGTCACAGACAAGCATCTTGCCTCCCCAAAAAAATCACATCCATTTCTGTGGACCTTGCTAGAGTGCGTGCTCCTGGGTTACCCCTTCCCTTCTCAGTCAGGACAGGGAAGAGGTCCTCAGTCTTCTCAACCACTGCTTGCGTTTTCTGCGCCTGCTTGCTCTTGCTACATCTGCTGTCAAAGGCCATAATAGATTGCTTTCAAACCAAGACACACCTTTGCTCCTAGATAGGGTCTAGTCACTATACCCTGACCTTCATTACAGCAAGGAGAGGCAGAGGCGCGATGCTCATTAAGCTCTAAATCAGTTTTTAATGGACACATGCATTCTCCTTTGACCAGGTCATGTCTAACTCTGGAGGTGCTCACCCTGTTACTGTCACTGTACATCCTTCAGAGCAGGCAATGATAAAACAGGCGGTGGCCCACAGCCCTCACAAGCCTTAGCCTGCAGGGAGGAGAGGGCTTTATAAACCTTTTATAAGCCTTCACCTTCCACCACGAGCCCTGGGCATCACCATAGGTGCGCCCAGCCCTGGGATGGGTCAGCATGGTGCATGTTGACTTCAGGGCGTTAGCTCCTTCAGTGCCCACAGGCTGGGTGACTAATTCAGCAGATGCTTAACCCAAAGCAAATCGCACTCCCCGTTTCACCAAAGGCCCCTCAGCACCTCCTGACGCCCAGCACGTTACTATCGTAGCTCTGTTCCCTGTAAGCTGGAGATAGTAGTAGTCTCCTGTACCTCTACGTGCATCTCTAAAACCAAAGCCCACCTGCAGCTCAGGGGATGCCAGCTCTGAACCAGCTTGGTTATTCTGGTGTATAAATTCCAATTAAACCCAGCTGAGTTAAACTAAACCAAAATACAGAAAGGACTGGTTAAAATTGAAGTGAAAATACAAGTTTCCATACAGACCACAAGACACCAGAGCTGTGGCCCCCATGCATCTTTATACTGGAGTAGAGGGCAAAGCATACAGTTTTTTTGTTTGTTTGTTTGTTTTTTTTTTTTTTTTAAATGCATGGAGCAGTTTAGAGTCTAATCACCTAAAAACTCCCTTCCACTTCTTATTGCCCTAGCACAGTGTCATTGGTAACACAACTCAAATCCCAGGGCTGCAAAAGATAATTACAGCAGGGGAACTCAGCCAGCTTCCGCTGGGAACCTCTTCCCAGCCTTTCCCAGTTCTGGGAAGCCTGAGCTGAGCCCCGTCCTAAACACCCTGTAAAACAGATGTCTTATGCAGCATGCCCAGAAGGCCTTCCCCAAAACTAGGCTCTTTTGGATCAGACAAAGGGAGCAAATTCCAGCATCCTCCAGCCCTTGTAGTGAACATGGCTCCTTTGAGAGCGAGGCACGATCCAGCTTGGAGAGTTCCTCTCTCCACAGCTGTGGCTGCCTGGCTCCGGGACAGTGGCACACTTTATTTCTGTCGCTGATGCCACCTGTCTCGGATGAACAAGGAGACTGAGGAGTTTCATTCCCCCCATTGATGCCCACAGAGTTGATCAAAGCCCTCAGAGACTATCTCGAAGGTGACCAGGCACCGAGGGTGCAGCAACATCCTTGCACGAGATAGCTTGGTCACCCTCACCCCCAAGCAGCAGAGCGAGCACAGCTGGCCGGGGTGAATGGAAAGGGACCGACTGACAGATGAGCCGCAGATCTTACGGCTTCAAAAACAAAGCCCCAAGCCCTAACATTGCTACTGCTCTCCCCGCCGAGCAGCGAGGCTCTCGGATGGCCGGGGCAGCCTGGCTCTGCTCCACCACCCCCATCCCCAGCCAAGGCAAGACGAGGACCACACTCGCCTCCCAGTTACTCATTCGGTCCTTTTATGGGGAAGATCGTTTTATAGCAGGGTCTGGTAGAGTACTCAGCTTTCCCTTCCAGACTCCAGCAGAAAGAACTTGACCCGTGTCCTCAAACCCTCTTAGTCATCGGGCTGAGCCGCCTCTCCCCTCCTCCCACCACCCTCCTCTTTTATGGAGTAGCAGCAGCAGCAGAGCATGGGGTGAGAAGTCAAGGGAAGGACAACTTGACTGATGGAGCTCAGGTTGTGGGGTCAGCACAAGGCGTCGTGATCTGGGCTCAGACAGAGCCATTTCCTCTGTGATTTTATCCGATGCGATTTTTATCTTTCGTCTGTTCACACGTCATGCCACCTGGACATAATACAGAGCAAGCTGAGCGCTCGGCTCCAGACTTAACCCCTTCCCTGCTTCCCGGGAAAGTGGGAGGCCCCAGGCATGGAGCAATTCTGCGCTTGTGGCTTTGCCTGGCAACAAGGGGCTTTTCTTTACGGGCCCTTTTTATTGCCTTGGACATCCGTAAGTGGCAGGTTTATCTTTTTCTGCTGACCCCATGGACAACATTATGATTTACCCACAAATTTCACATTCTTGACAGTGTTCATTAAATGTGATTTTTGGTATTTGCTTTAGGAGAGGCATGCTGGTTTTTCAGTTCCTGCTCTAAGCCATGTGAGCACAGCCCTGGTAGCTTGCAGAAAGGGCTCCTCAGGTGATAGTGCAGACATAAAAGGCAGGCAGAAACAATTTCCTCTCACTGCACCAAAGGTATTCAAGCCTTAGCAGCTGCTTATATACAAGGATGGAGTAATGAAGACCAGCCCTCTGCTCCACTGAGCCCAAACCGAGACCGCAAGTGGAATTAGGTGGCATTTGACACAAGCACAGGTGTTCAGACCAAGATACACTCAGTTATACCACAACCAAAGAACATTTTGAATGTCTACAGAGGAATTGGCAACAATCCCCCTACCAAAGTCTCACCTATCGAGCACGTCAGATCTGAAACCCTTTAAAAGGCAGATGAAAACCATCACCCCCATTCAGTGGGTGAGGACCAGCGTGAGGAAGGAAGGGGAGGAAAGGGATATTAAAGCCAGGACCTGTCCCAAATGCCATGTCCCCAGCCATAGCACATGATACCTCAGCTAACTACTTGATCACCAGACATCCTCTCACCTCTGCAGGCTGGGCGAGCGTCCTCACATGACATCTATTGACCTTCCTTTCAGCTCCACGTAGCATCAAATCCCATGGTCCAAACAGGATGCAGCTCCAGCAGGAGACACAGGAGAGACCCAGCCTGTAAGACATGGTGGAAGGGCTTGCAGGAAGCCTGACAACCCCCATAACATGTACCACCGATCTCCTCCAGACAGGACCCACCTTCCCAGCCCTCCGCCTTTCCTGGCTCCTCCAAAGAACAGAGGGCTGGCTCCTGCATCCGCCTAATTCTACCGTGATAAATTGCCACCGGATGGGACAAAAGTAGAAACTGTGTTGAGCACAGGGTATTTTAAGGTGCTTATGTTTGGGGATTTTTTTTTTTTTTCCCCTCAAGTTTCTTTATTTGTTTCCTTTCTTGCTCCTGGTATGATAACAGGAGAGAGAGTTGGAAGCTCTCTGTTGTTTATCTGAAAAGTCTAGGGGAAAAAAAAAAAAAATAAAAAAAAACAAAGTGGAGCCAGCCACAAAAAAAAAAAAACAACAAACCCACCCCCACAAAAACAGTACAGGGTCTTGAGGATATTTTTGTTTTAATTTGTGGCTTCTTAAAACCAATTACCTCTCTTTCTGAATTAGGCAAAAATATCTGGACAAAAAAGCACATTTTCAAATAAAACCCTTCTGGCCTTCCTGTGTGGCTCCCCACTAAGCAATCTAGGGGTGGCAAGGTGCAATATTTTTAATCGCCCTTTCAAATCAACGCATCTTAGAAGAAGTGGCAGCAAGTTACAGTTCTGGTCGTCTTTCAGAAAGACTATGGTAGAGGGCAGGGATGACTTGGTTTTTCAATAAACTGTACGCACAGTGAACACATACAAATGAATTTCAAAAGGTTAAATAATTCTCATGCAGAAAGTCAACTCTCTTTTGACATTAAGAGACTCCTTTATTTAGGGCAGCCCCTACATCAAGGGCTGCCAAAAGCCAGGTAGGTATAGTGGGAAGGATCTGTCCATAACTGCCCAGCTCTCATACACTCCCAAAGCATCTGCTCTTGGCCACTGTCAAGAAGAGTTTACTATATCAGAAATGATCCCTCCAGTTTGGCAGTTCTTATTTTTCTTACAGGCACAGAAAACCAGGCATACGACTGACTTCAAGAGAAATGGGCCCACTTGGCTACATATCAATGTTCACC
Organism: Aramus guarauna; assembly: GCA_013400195.1. Lineage (NCBI taxonomy): Eukaryota > Metazoa > Chordata > Aves > Gruiformes > Aramidae > Aramus > Aramus guarauna. The sequence continues at coordinate 153,417 of VXBL01002392.1, read as the reverse complement.
CAGTGGTGCATCAGCTCTTTGAGACAGGGACCTTCTGTCCTGTGTCTGTACACCACATGGCACAGAGGGATGCGCAGCCACCAGAACTCCCGCAGCCTCTGCACATGTCCAGGTGTATGAAACTTGTACTGCAGTATAAGGGCCGTACTCCCAAGCTTTACCCTACACCAACTTCACACAAACCCCAATTTGCCACAAAATTAAAATACCTCTTTTTCCCTTGCACAGGAGACTGAATGCAAAGAAGTTTGACCTTGGCGTATCTACTTCAACACGGTCTTCAGCTTTCTGCTGTCTTCAGGTAATTAAAACCCTTTGGCATCTCCCCTCTCCTTTAACTCTTTGCATCAGTCACCCACTCACTGGATTTGCCCTTGTAGTGTCCCCAGAGACAGAAACACTCCTGCCACTCTGCACTAGAGAAGACACAGACACCTGATGTCACTTGTAAGTAGTCAAATCCTTCATTCAAAATTTATGTTCCCAGACATGCTTCTCTCCACACACAGAAAATAACCCTGAAAACAACCAAACAGACCACAAGAACAGTTACACTTTCTCCCTCTGGGCTGAGGACACAGACGCTCCCACTACTTCTTCCCAAAATAACTCTTCTGGATTTTTCTTTTAAGAACCCTGAGTTTCTAAGACATCCACAGAAACCACAAGTTCCAGATCCAGGGTTTTGTGGGAAGAATCGTGCTGTGCCACCAAGCCAGAGGTAGCAAACGCTGCTGCGTCTGCATGTGGCCAACACCCCACAGAGAACAGGCAGCAAAGCCAACCCCGAACCATCAGACCATCGTTCTTGCCAGCAAGCTGCCAAGGGACACTTCCAGCAACATAAATTTTGGGGTGCCCTTGCTCTGTGGTCAGCCCCAGTCAAAGACATCTTATCACCGGCCATTTCCCCATGCAGCACAAATTCATGTCCCTATCATTAAAGAGACACATGGTTTATTTACTCATTACCATATCCAGCTGTTGGCTTTCCTTCTCCCCATATTTCAGGGTAAGTAGTGATTTGACATAAATAATACCCCATTCAGCTACGGCCTGAAAGATATTGTAAATATAAAAAAAGTCTTCAGCTCCAATAGCTCTTTTCAAGTGCTCCGTCCAAACCCTACTTAGTATGGGAGTGGGGGGAGGTTGGGAAAGAGAAAACCCAACGCCATTACTTAAATAGCCCCATTAAAAATGAGCACAGAGTGAATTACGGCTTTATTAAACAGATGACATTACATCAGGAATGATGAATCATAATGTTTCTTTTCAGGATTACAATGGTATACGACCTCTTCGGCAGTAATCATTTGCCTCCTATTCCGAGCCACCACCAGGTGCGCTGGCCCCTCTCCCCATCACATTAACACCAGCACTGGAGACCCACGGGCATCTGTTTCTTGAATTGCCACCGCTTGCTGCTGTGGGGAAGGGGAGGGTGGGGGACAATCCCACCGGGAAGTCCAAAGGGGATCCTGGGTTTTGTTCCCAGCCCTAGATGGGCAGGAAAGGGCTGGATGCCTTCCCTGGGAAGCACAGTGGGTTTCTTCTCCAGGTTCCCAGGCAGGAGGGTGTCTGGAGTCTCAGGCTCACCCTCTTGCCTCGGTTTCTCCTGTGCCAGAGGAGCTGAGCAGGGTGAAGCAATGAGCCAGTGGCCGAGCTCACAGAAGCCATCGATCCCCTCCATCCCTCTGCACCTCTCACTTTACCTACCAGCAAGCTCGCGGAGAGATCCATAAGCAGAGCTCGCACACCCGGGCTCCCTCCACACCACCGGCTCTCACCCATCCGGCCCCACGCTCCCATGGATCCAACAGCCCATCCATCCTGCCCCCGTGGCCGCAGCCAGCTTCTCCTGAGGGACAAAAGCACTGACACATGCAGAGCTCCAAATCCTCGGGAGAGGAATCTGTGGTGGGAAGCAGATTTTGGGGCTGTGTGTGTCAAGGCTTTTCATACCAAATTCCGTTCCATCACGAGGGCTGCATTGGGGCATATAGTTGGGATTTCAAGAACAATAGAAGTATGGGACCTTGTATAGCGCAAGATGACTGGGACCACACAGGGTATGGCAAGAGGCTGTCAGGTAAAGGACTTCAGACTGCAGCCAGACATAACCCTCTGGTACACATACTGCTCTGCTGGTTTACACATCAGAAAAGAAGATCATCGCTCCCAAAGCACAATGCATCAATTTAGCTGTTTGCTGGCTCTGTGCTTTGCAGAGCTCTTTAATACACTCCCGACTCTTTCCTCATTTGTTTAAAGCCACATCATCTCCAGGGCTGGTCACACACATGGATCAGAAGAAGCCCTTCTGAAGACTGACTCCCTCCCCATGCTGGTCCTTGCAGGATTGACAGAGGCACTGTTAGGAGAAGGCCCAGAGATCCCAGTCCCTGCAGCCCAGCAGGCAACGCCATGGCCCAAAACCACTATGTGAAACATTCCCCACATTTTGTTCCTCTCATCCTACTCCCAAGATTTGCCTGCTGCCTATAAATAACCAGGAGACCGTGACACCCAAACTTCCAGAAAAAGCAATGCCATGCCACAGCCCCGCACAAGCCAACGGCTTCTATTTTTACATCTTTGGTGAGAACCACGTGTCAGCTATCAACAACACACACACAAAAAAAAAAAAGCACCCCGGCGCTCAGATCCCCACTCCCCCTCCACCTTCTGCTCAGGCAGACCTCAGACAAGCGCCCGGCAGCCCCATCTGCTCGTCACCTGCTAGCATTTGGGTAGCAGATACGTCAAACTCCCGGCTCACGTTTTCACACGTAGGAGTTTGCTGTCTGAGTGATGAGGCTGTCTGTGCTCCCATTGTGCTTTGCCATCCAGAAGAGTTTTTTGTTCGGAGCCTTTACAAAACACTGCAAGCCAGTAGCTCTTACGTAAGTTACCAGCCTCCTTGCCCCCATTTTACAGACTGGGAAACTGAAACGCAGAAAGCAGGCAGAAAGCAGAAAGACCTACGACCTCCTGTGTCCATCCTGCCCACCGTAGTCCTCTGCCCCTAAGAGATACCCACCTTTTGCCTCTGAGATGTTTCTCTGTCCACTCATCTCTAGAACTGTAGGTGCTTCTACCCAAAAAAAAAAAACAAACCCAAAACAAAACAAACCCAAAACCCACACAAAAACCCTCTTCAACAATAGAAACCTGCCAAGGGAAGTTGAGCTCTGGCTTTGTCCCATGGTGGTGGAAAGGTCTAGGGTCTCTTACTAAGCTCCTAACAAGCCAGGGGAGGCCAGGACTCCTCACCTGCCTTAGCAAGAGCAGGTCCCTTTCAGTCTGTCCCATACAGCCTTTTGCAGCTCTCTTCCTCTAGGTCTTGGTTTGACCCATCACCTCCACCACAAAATGCAGAGTCCTACAAAAACCGAGGGCATGTCCCTAGGAAAAGGTTATTAACATCACAAGGGATTGAGCAATCGAGGTCTCAGCTGTGATTCCTACCCCAGGTGGGCGGCAGCATCTACAGGGATCTGTGACTAAGCATAAGGAAAAAATAAATCAAATAACTAGGAAACTGGTAAGTGGACAACTTAAATTCAGCTTCTACACATCAAAATCGACAATGACAATCATTTCTCTTTCCACTGCAATTGTTGCAACAGCATTGACTCTAATCTTAAGAAAAAAAAAATCCGCCCTGGATTTCACTCTAGTCTAGAAGTGAGTCAGCTCTCAAACCTCAGCTAGAAAGAAAGGCACTTGCTAGGAAGGATGTGGGAAAATAGAGGGTTAGATTCACCAGGCTCCTCTTGGGTCATGCTAAAATTACTACGATTTAAGTTAATGAATAGATTTCCTTTTGTTCCAGCTCAGCTTTATTCTGCAGCGTTACAGCCCTTATCCCAAGCTGGAAGCAAGCGCTATTCAGATAAAACAAAGCCCAGCTTCCCTTTAGCATTACCACCAAGACTTCTTCATAATAATATTTATAAAATAGCTATTAAGATGGGAGGGGATAGTAAAAACACATCTGTAAAAGTCAGGCACTCGGGTTATAAAATACCAGGAATTTAATCTGCCCTGCAACACAAATTCCCTTCCCGCCCACGCGTTTGCTTGTTTCAAAGCATCTTTAATGGAAGGGCCACATCCTGCTTGTTCCTCAGGACCTCTGACTCATCCAGGCTGGGCACCTGAGCAAAGGGGTCCCAGGGGCTCTGCTGCTGCAGCTCCTGACACCTCTTACCGCACTGGGCCCCAGTCTCTGCTTAGACCTGCCTGGCACTAATCGCGGGGGCCGTTTGGGTCAGGGTACGTCCATTTGGATAGCCCCCACCTCCTCTACAGAGCAGGGAGGCTCAACCATGCCTTGCTTTGAGCTCTCCATGGAAAAGAGGGTGATAGAGGTCACAGCAGAATCACAGGACGCGGGACTTGCTCCTTGGCAGGCTCAGTTTGGCACCATCTGTGCTTCTTCTAGGGAGCGGGAAAGCATTTTTGTGCAGCCTTTGGCAAGAGCAGTTTTCCAGGGACAATATCATACGCGGCATGTTCCGCTCCCTCGTCCCAGCAGCCTGCAGCAGCAAGGGACGGCTGAACCCCTAAAGTAGATCTGAACACTGATGTCTTCCCATCCTTGCCCTACATTCCCACCATCACCAGGAAACCAACAGAGAGGAAAAGGCAGGCTATCTGGCTGCTCTGGATCACTGTGAAGCATTAGCCTCTTGGGAGTTATTAGTAGCCCAGGCAAGAAGGTAACAAGGTAGAGACTTCCCTCCAAAGGTTAATTTGCTGGAACCAAGCATCAGTGCAACCACCAGGACAGCTAGAAGGAAAAAAGCTCACAGGCAGGCAGCTGGCCAGGCACCAAGATCACCACACAGAGATGAGGCACAAGACCAAGGGGCCGGGCTGCGATGGGTGGCAAGTTGTACCTTCAGAAGTCCTGGAGATTTGCACACCCAGTGAGAGAAAGGGCCACAGCAACACCTCTAATCCAAAAGGTTTCAGAGCGTTTTGCAGTTCTACAAGACCCTGATTATCCCAAACCGAGTATCATCATTTCACTGCAGCCAGCCTCAGTGCTCAGCACCTCTGGTTTCCAGCGTAACGTCAGCTGTGGAGTTCACCCAGCAACAACTGCACGGAGCCCCAAAGAGCTTGTCACATTGGGAACACACTGAATCGGGTTGCAAGGACCAGCACGTCAAGGACCTGGGAGGGAGGACTACTTATGTTTGAAGTTTCCAGCTACAATAACTTTTTGCTCACGTTTTTCAGGATCTTGATGGTGAAGAGGGGATGGAAGAGGAGATTGGTGAGAACAGGAAGAACCATTGTATTTATCCAGGCTGACACCCTGCATAACTCTAGCCAGAGCATTTCAGCTATAACCCCTGCGTTGCACCAAGCATTGACACTAATAGGACAACAGCTGAGCAATTAAAAGGAGAGTAGAGACAATGAGATATCAAGCCAAAAAGGCTCATGGATAAGAGACAGAAAGACCTAATTTCTGCCCATTTGCTTTGGTGAGTGGAATACTGTCAGACAGATACCATGCTCAGGAAAAACTACATTTCTGTGTCACCACCAATTAACGCCTCTTCCTTAAGAGACTAGAATCCTCCTGCCTTTTTGCTGGACCAGGTTTTTCACACAGACCTTATAGAAAGCATGTCAGAGCTTGGAGCGCACAGCATCCCTCTGCACAGATCAGCGGCTGAAACAAGCAGCTGGCCCTGCACTGATTCTCATTTAAAGACTGTTCACAAACTGTGGGAAATGAGAATTTACAGCGCCTTCACTAGGGCTAGAGGCGTGGGGCAGACAGAGGAGGGCCTCTGAATCAACAGACTGAGGTCTTGTTCACATACTTCCCCAGCAAGAGTTAACAACCAGTACAGCGTGGGAGTGGTTGTACTGGTTTTAGGGCCCCAGGTGTAACTATTACTGAAATTTGTGCACATGGGATTACACATCCCCAGCTCTGCAGGTCCAGGGCAGCCTTGAGGACCGTGGCTGGCGAGAGAGAGCCCATTCCAGGCAGGCAGGACTAACGTCCCTAATGTGCCCCCCCCGCCCCCAATGCCTGTGACCCAGTCTCTTAACAAAACCCTCCAAGGTCTCACGGGAAAGTCACAGCAAAAAGCCACTGGCGGGGCTGAGGACAAGGTCAGGAAGGAAAATCAAGGGCGGAGGGGCAGCCAGAAATCACAGACAGGCTGGGAAGCCGGACATCAAACCTGGTATATGGCAGCAATTGAGAGAGGAAGAAAAGCAGGACCGGAGGCTGTGTGTCCAATCATTGCTTTCACTAGATTAAAAATGTAAATTCCCTGTGTACTAGCCTGCCTTGGAGATATGGAGAGTAACAGGCAATTAGGAGTAATGAAGCAGCAATGACAGCAACAACAGGGAAACATCTCTGGGAAAGGAGTGGGTTTGGGCAATAGGTGCAAATCTCTCTCCCTCTTTGAAGAGTGCGTGGGAAGGGGTGTCTGGTCCAGCTCTCCGTTTACTTCTCCGCCAGTTTAATGCTTCCTATCACGCAGTGGTCGTATCGCATTTAATCTGGGTTAATAGGATCGCTGGCACGCTCAAGGGAGACATTGCTGGGAAGAGGCACAGGCAATGTGACCCATGGGCCTCGGAAAGCCACAGGCACAGGCGGCTCTAGAGCCAGACGCGTGCTTTGCAGCTGGATCCTCGGGGCGCTAATAAAGGTCGATCATCCACCGTATGCCCTTCCCCAGTAGGGTGATAACAGCCTCCCTTTTCTACCCAGCCATGTATTTCCATGTGACTAGCAGGAGTTTAATCCCTCGGAGATCGTGATCCATCACTGCTGGGGAAACCAGTCAAACAGCACCCCCCCCAAAAAAAAAAAATAAATCCAAAAAATAAAGGGGAATAAATTGCCAAGGACAACAGTCGAAACGTCACCATCTTGGAAAACCAGGCTAGAAAGACAATTTGGCATACCCCAGTCCCTCTTGCGCAATGCGGCAACACCATGAGCAGCACCGGAGCTGAGCAACCTTGGAAATACCTGCAAGTCACCCACTGCCCTGCGCTCTGCAAACACAGCCTGTGACAGAGTAATGCCGCACCGGCGTGCCACGGGGACACCCCACCTCCACCCCCACCCAGAAGTTTAAAAAAAAAAAAGAGAAGAAACCCAAGGTTTAGACACCACCAGCCTAAGGAAGAGAAGGAAAAAATGCTAAGAAACATCAGAAACCTGAAAATAGTGCGTGGTACAAAGACCCACACAAACCTGGAAAATACGGGGCAAGGGGTGCTGAGAAGTAAGAGATACTGAAGGGCTGGTGAGAAGGAGATGGAGCTACGTGGAGGCGACTGGGTTATAGGCAATCTTACATCAGTTTATGAAAATATCCCATTAATCTTCATAGCGCAATCTTAATTGCAAAATCTTTCATCAGCCTTGTTATTTGTGCACCTGTCACTGGAGACACTCGGAGTTGTTTTGTCGTCATTTCTCACACTAATTAGAGGNGTCCTCGAGCACAGCTCAGCTTTACGGTAAGGCTGCCAATTAGGGTCCCGCCCTGCTCAGGGCTTGTAAGCCTGCTAGGCACATTACAGAGGACTAGAGGGGTTGTTTTAATTAAATACCCCCAGACTAGTAAGGAAATATTTAGAGCAATTTAACAATCTGCTGCAGAGTTGTTAAGCCTCCAATATATCTGCTTAATGTTCATTTGGGTATTTAATAATCTCCCTACCTTATCTAATCCTGTTTAAATTTAAAGAGATGCATCTAAGCTGGTGAAGTAGCTAGTGCTTATTAACAGCCGCTGGTTATTAAAACATATTTGAGATGTCATCACCAGCGAGCAGTCCCAGTAGCAGGCAGGAGACTTGGTGCCTGCGGATGTATTTCTTTCTTAACTGGGGCTGCCCGGGGACAAGACCCAGTTACTTTCATCACAAGCTCTGTGGTCACCGCACTGGCACCCTCAGTTTCCAACCTGCTTCATCCCCCTGCGGAAGGGAAGGTGGTGGCCTTACTGTGTAATTAATCAAAGCTACAGGTTATTTATTTTTAAGGCTCTTTTCCCCACGACTTCAGCTACTCAGACTGGGGAATTTTTAAAGAACTGGATGTTTTGTTTTCGCAGGTTAATGGAAATTGTGTTTTGGTTTGCTCAGCCAGTTCTTTACAACTCTGTGAGGTCCACAGAAAAATCATTTGCCTGAGGATAGCCTTGAAGGCCAAAAAGACTTTATTTTGCAAGGTTTTAGTCCAGCTGTCCTTACATAATTTGTACGTTTCTAGGCTGGCTGTCTTGTTCTTGGTGTTCTCCTTACCTCAATTAGCTGCACTGCCATTTCCCACAGCAACACTCTTCAGGTTGCCTTGGCCGTCTCTCCTCCGCTCTCTCCGAATCACGTAGCTCCAGCACACTTCAAAGTGGTGCCACTCAAAACTGCGATCAGGGCAGGTCCCAAAATATTGCTGTCACAGACAAGAAGAGGTTGTTATACAATACACAACTCTCAACTTGAACAACTTATACAAAGGGGGTCAAGACAGTAATTTAAGTTTAAGTGTGAAGTGGCCTCCAGGCAAAGCAAAGAATTTTCCTAGCACATTCAGGACACGAACAGTAAATCTGTCTTAAATGCTATGAAACTGAACAGCCCAGACTGTTTCACAAGCACTAATCCACCCAACTTTAAAAGTACCTTCACTGCTCAAGCTAGAAAATAGCAGCTGTCTATGTAAAGAGAGGGCAAAACTCTGCCAGCCAATTTAAAACCAGAAAAAACACACATCTGGGAGACATCTCCTTGCCCAGTTGAAAGAGAGACACTGTTCTCGAGCTAAGGCCACAATACCATGAAGGTTTAATGTCAGCATCCTCGGCTGGGCGAGGTTCCCCATCTATCTTGTTCAAGCAAGAGTATCTCAGGTTCTCACCGTAAAGGGCTGATTTTCGTCATAAGTCTGGTGCTCTGCTTTTGGCCACCTTGTTTTGAGACAGAAATGGGCCATTTGGGGAGAGTGAGCCCAGAGGTGACGCATCTGTCACACGCGCTGCACAGAAGTACAAGCATCCCAGTTGGTCCTCGTTGATCCAAGAGCAGCTTTCAAACAATCTGCCAGAAATGGGAAGGGAAAGGTTTTTTCAGCCACATCCACCACAGAATATAAATGACAGGCTAAAAATTGAGGCAAGGATGTTTGGGTCAGATGGTGGGGGGTGGGGGGAGGAGGATGTGTGGAAGAAAAAACCCAGCACACTTTCTATGCTTCTTACATTATCCTTGTTCGAAGTCCTAGAAGAGGTTGAGCAAACTCTACCCCCAAGGGTCTTTAAAAACAGATTAGTCCAGAAACAACATAGGTAGAGTTGATCTTACCTTGGGGCAGAAGACAGACTCGCACGACCTTGGCAAGGTCCTTCCGATGCCTCTTCTTCTGTAGCCCTACGCTGTAGCACAAGCAATGCTGAGCCCTACCCCATCCCCTCTTTGTCGTACTGCAAGGGACTGGTTATGGTACCAGCCAGAGGATCCCATACTCTAGAAACAAGCTAAAACCAGGGACAGATAGTCCATAAACACAGTCCAACCAAAGCACTGCTCTGGCCTGTAAGGCTTGTTGGTCTCACGTGGAAAAAGCTAACCCATTTCTTATCCCCAGCAGAACCCTCAAACCCAAGCCCTCCTCCACAAGCAAAGCCCACAGTCCCCACTCCAGATTTGGATGACAGATGACCAGAGGGGAGCAAAATGAACAGATATTTTTTGTTTGTTTGTTCTTTGTTCCTCGTCTCTCAGACACTGGTGTCATTTAGGATTTTTTGTGGAGGAGACACATCAGCACAGTGACGGATCCTGTCTGGTCCCATCAGCACCGAGGCATCGTGTCCCCAGAGTAACGCGAGAGGACTGCCGTTCCTGCAGGGAAGGCTGCTCAGCGGGAGGTGTCAGCCTGGGAAACACAACAATTGTTTCTCTCCCATCGGTTCGGTGGCACTTGGAAACTTTCAAGGTGGGGGAGAAGGCTGAGTCTGAACCCAGAGGTGTGCCAAGGACTTGCACCGAAGGACAGGGAGCAAACTTCACAGCCAGGCATCGTCACGATGCCAGCCACTCACCGCGTCAAGGGAAAAGGGACAAGTATACTTCAAGTGGCTGTTTCCTACCGGACATGCCCTGCGGGGTAAGGAAAGGGACTTCCGAGCCCTCCTCCCATCAGCCGACACTTCCCACCGTGCTCCCTCGTCACCTCTGTGTGCAGAGCTGCAGTCACAAGTCGTGGGTTTATTTAGACTCTTAAAAAAAAAATAAAAGGATGCAACCGTTTACAATGCAATTTCCTTAATTCTCAATAAAGGATCCTATTTGCTTCCTCCTCCATAAGTCACCTCTGGTTTCACAGTGTGGTAGCAGGACAAAGGGACGGCGTGAGTTAACACTCCAGTGCCCTCTAGCCAGCACAGCTTTTGCTGTAGCAGAAGGACTTTGCATCCTCTTTCACAAGAGCATCAGAGGACTTCAAATTCTCTGTGGCCACGTGAAGAAAAGCCCAGTGGAGACTGGCCATGCTGTTCTGTCTGCCAGTCAAACGGAGATCCAAGATGCAGCAAGACTGAGCTGCGTGCCGGACACATGCTGAGGAGCATCAGCTCTCTGGAGACCAGATCACCCATGCTCAACACCCTGAAATCACAGCTGGGACTGTAGGTATAATTTTATATAACACACAGGGAAAACTGCTGGCAAAAACCAGCCTCTGCATTTGGCTTACTGGGAGAGGAACTGGATTCAGGGCTCCTTCTCTGTGCAACAAAGCGGGATGCACTGATATCAAGTGCACGTGTATTATAGTGCCACATTTAGTCTCATCTCTGCTGTTTAGAGCTACCCCGGCCTTGCCTTTTGCCAGCAGGAGATGCCACGACACGGCTCTTCACCGGGCAGAAAGCGCTTGGAGGAGCTGCCTGTGAACAGCAGGCTCAGAGGGAGAAACCAGCAGAGGCATGCACAGAGCAAGTGATAATTTCTGTGCTGTGCAATTACAGCTGGGAAGGAGTAAACCTCTGGTGCACAAACCTGCCAACAGTTTACTGCCGACAAGGAAACAAAACCGACAGTTGACACTGGAACAGCTACTGATACCCTGTAATCATCTTAAAAATAGACTCTTCGCAAACCTGCTTGTTAGTAGTGAGAACATATGCTCTTTTTAAGGGGGGGGTGGGGGGTGGAGAGAAAAACCTCTCAGCATCTCCAAAGCAACATTTGCATTAGCCAGAGCAAGCGTTTGGTAAAGCTGAAGCTGCAAGTGTCTTCCCAGACCTCGGTGCAGTCCTGCTGGATGACCAAGACACATCGAGATCCCGCATTGCCACAGCGCATCTCCCAGCATCGAGCGCACTTAGTCCTCTGAGCCCCGCAGCGAGTGCTTGCACTGCTATTTCAGACACACAGCTTATTCCCTCTTATTTCACATACATACACAGCTGTGTCACCTAGCACAACGCTGCCTTCAGCGCCCTATTCCTGCTGCACTGTCGCATGGAAATGACTGTCCTGACTTCTCCTGCTTCTCGGCATGAAGTCTTCTGGGTCCATCAAGGTCTGAGTGTGATCACAGCAGTGAGACGTCGTCTCCCTGCTCAGTCCACAGTCCTCTCCCCAGCGCTGCTCAGCCCCATCGCCCTGCTCTCCCTTCTCAGGACTCTGAAAGGAAGCACGTGACATTCCCCCACATCCATGTTCCTCCAGTGGCTAACATCTGCTCCAGTGGCTAACGCTTGCCACGGCATCCCTTTTCACAGGACTACTACAGTACGTACATAAACATCTGACACAGGCAGAGACTCCCCCTTACCCAGACATTAAGCCACGGTGAAGAACAGTACTGCATCTCCAAACTATGCCACCAGACACCTCCTGGGTGATGGAGCAACCTGATCCTGGTGTGCAGACAGGCAATAAACCCCAGCAGTAGCATGAGGCACTGTCCTTCCCCAGGCTCCCGGCACACCACCTTTACTCATGGTGAGTGTCCCCAGTGCTCCTTTTAACCACAGCCCCCAGGATCCCAGCTGCTTTCCCCCCACACCAGCAGACAGAGGAACACCATCTCTGAGCCAAGTGCTCTGGAGTCTTACTCCAGCCTGGTGCACTCTCCATCACACAAAGCTGGATGACAGCACAACCCTGGCCCAGGGACCATGGCATCTCAGTAAGTGCCGAGCGTAAGGTATTCCCGTGGAGGATAGCACAGCTCAGGACTAATCCAGAGTCCATCAAAACAGAGACTTAACCAGGATCTGGTCTGGCCTGGGTTGGGGTTTTTTTGCTTGACTTCAGCTCATTTTTATCAAATCTTCTTGAAGAAGAGAGAACAATATCCATCCAGAAAGGGGAGGGGGCTGGTTGAGTCCCTACCACATTCAACACAAATTTCACCCACCCACCCACAACTTGCTGTCCCCTCAGTGCTCAACACATCAGCACCGCAGGGGAGAGAGGAACAAACATTCCGTTGTAAGTGGATTTCATTTTGGTATGAGCCATTTAGCGATTATATCCATTTCAATTTGGGCAGGGATCCAAGGTTAACATCCCTGCTCTTGTTAACAGAGCTTTGCTTGCAAAAGCCCATCAGCTCAGTTTTACATCTTATTTGGAAAAGTGAGCGTAATGTTGCACTGTGCACTGGGACAAGGGAAGAGGAAAGGCAGATCTTGGTGGGGCTCTGACTGCTGTAGCTAAGAGTAGTTTCCCTAGGACTCCTGGACACATATCACTGGTCTCCTCTGTCTGCCACTCATGAACACAGACATCGCAGACTGTTATTGTACAGCCCTAGGGTGCTGAGCCCCAGGGAAACTCCACAGACCTTCCGTTATCTCCACACGGCCAGGGAAGATCTCTGTCAACCAGGCACAACGTACAGCATGAGGGTGGCACCCTCCATCCAGGAGGACAGCAGCATTCAAAGCCACGCATGCCTTTAAAAATCCACATTTATGCAAACTGTGGTTTGCCGGTTTCCTAGGAGTCACATCCACTTCTTGGTGGATGTTACTCCACCAGGGTCATGTTGCTAGCCAAGTTCCCAAGGTCCCTCCGGGTCCTTCGGTAGATCAGCCAGCCAAGTTCAGCCTGCGTGTGCTTCCCTGCCTTGCAGCCCTCCTGGGAAGACCACAGACTGTACCTACACACAGTGATGCACCAGAGTAGCAACTGCAGACAATCAGTCGACCCAGGAGCTGACTCCAGAGACCATCGTGTCACAGAAGGATTTCAGACCCCAACATCTCTGGGACAGCAGGCACAAGAGTCCATCTGCAAGTTATGAACTACGGTAAAAGCTGATCTTTAACAGTCTGGGTCTCCAGCCACCTTGAGACACCGCAGAAAGCAGGGGAGTGGAAGCACAGTCTTGGCTGCTCTAATTGCCAGCCTGGAAAGGATTTGGCTCCGCACCAGCCGCCACCTTGCCGGCAGGAGATTGTCTTTCCGGTGTGACCCCAGCACCTGAGCAGGAAGACTGCTTCTTCACCCAGGGCAAATGTACTAACGGCTTTCACTGAGGCGTTCTCAGATTAGCTCCCAACAGCCAATACTGCCAGCATGAATTATTAATCAGCGTGTCATTCATCCTCAGAAGCTGATAGATCCACACCACACAGGGAAACAGCTTTTTTTTCAACACACCCGCGTCAGCAAGCCCAAGGCGAGCTTGCCAGGCACTTTCTTGCACCTCCCCGCCGAGCTGCTGAGGACTGGCAGGAGGGGACCCCGCGGAGGTCTGTTTGCTGCCGTCTCCAGCAAAGAGCCACACCGGCCCCGTGCACCTCCTCTCCCAGAACCAGCTCCGTGCCCGGCTGCATTAGCTCACACATCCACCTGTCACGCAAGTCACTCGTTTGGAAAATTATTCTGTTGGAGCATCGCTGAGGACACCTTGCCAGTGAAATATCAGACAACATCAGGCGGTGTTTACTTGCTCCAGTGCAGATACTACACATTTATTATTTACACTTTGCAGCGTATTTTTAGAGTTATGTCAATAAGACTGAGAGTTATCAAGCGATCTGCTTGCAGTCAGTCAAAAACTGCCATGATTCCCAGTTTGCCTGAGGAATTTTAGGACAGGGATTTACCATTTCACACGGGCTTAATCCACAAACACAAGAGACTGGAGATCTGAGATGTACTTGCTTGGATTTACAGGACCTCAAACCAAGTTTGTGTATTGCTTACCTCCTCTACTTCCTGCATGAGGCTGATCCAAGGAGATCCAGTCCCGGGAGGAAAGGAAGGCTCCTGAAAGGGTGTAATAACGAAGAACAGAATCTACCTCAGTCCCAAGCTTTAGAAGAGATGGTTGGGTTGATTTTTCTTGACTGTTCCAACCGTACTAAAAACAAAACAGACGTGGGAAAAATTATTAGGCCAAGCTGAACACGTTGCCTTACTGCCTGGACATATTCGGAGACTGAGTAATCAAAATAGATGCACTGGATACTAGGCTGAACTGAAAAGATCCTGTCTGTTGCTCATCTGTGGTGAGCAAAGGAGAAGGTGAAAAGTATTTCCCAGATGGCATCTCTTGCATTGGAGGGCTTTGCGCTTCTCCTGAGTACAGGAGTTCCTTCATGTGATGATACCAGCTGCATCCCGCTGAGCCAGAGCTGTCCAGGCACCACGGCTGCCCACATCTCTCCCTGAGCCAGAGGCCAGCTGTCCTGCACAGCACCTCAGCAGGAGGATGCAGCCCTTCCAGCCTGGAAGAACTCAGGAAAGACCAGGCCAGCACAGCCAGCGACTCCCCATGCATGGGGGGGCTCAATGGGTCCGGAGACAGCATCACGGAGCATCACGGCTGTCTCACCTGCAGATGTCAGCTCCCGTCCTAGCCAGTATTTTCTTCCATCTCTTCTACTGTCTTTCGTCAGAGGAAGGGAAAGCAATGTGTGTTTCCAACCCAACCATGGCATAAGCTCATTATTTCCCCTGCTAAGAGCTGTTCAACAGTAAAAGTAGTAAATATCCTCCCTGAAACCTGAACACATTTTAAAATTCTTCCTTTGAACTGCCTTTTGAAATTAAATTTGTACATTTAGAGCTAGAGAAAACAACTTCAGAGAAGTTCACTGGATGGTATAAACTCTAGCACTTTCACCAGTAACACAGACCAGCCACTACGTCCCTCTTCCAAATCTGAACATGATGGACCATCGAGTGCCAAAGAGCAGTAATTATCCCAAAGAGTTTAAGACATTGTTTAAGAGCTCAAATTAATAGCCAGGCTCCAGGTGGCAGGGCATGCATCATCTCTAGCAGCAGGTCTCTGATGTAGAAAGATTAGCCAAGGTCCTCTCCCCATTCTCACCTTTTTGATTATCAGAAGTGCCTTCGTGGTTCTGGCTGAAAGACCAAAGCATCCAGCCATACATCTACACAAAGCTACCAGGTATTTTCGCAGCCATGCTATGCTGCAAGTCCCATTTCCATGATGGGAAAGGCTTAAGATTTGGTTCCTGAAAAGTCTGTTTTCATCAGGCCTTAGGTTGGGCTGGTTCTAGTATTCAACCCAACCCTGCAGTTCAACAGCAGAGATCTGAATTCTTGGCCCGGTAATGAGTGCCAAGGCAGTTGTTTTTATCTTATTCAGTCAACAAGAACATGGAAATCAATTTTTCCCAATCTCAGTTATGGCTAGAAATCCATTCCTTTTAGGCCAGCTACAGGATTAATCTATTGAATGGTTTGCAGGCATTTTGCTGACATACAAACATTTGAAGAATACATTATGCTTCCCCCCTCCTAGTATAGCATTAGTGCTTCCCCCCCCCGTAAACATCTTTGTGCAGGAATCCACGAGACAGGATGTGGAAATGCATCTCTGCCTTGCAAAGGAGCCTCATGTCTGCAAAGTTTTGCACTGCACTTAAATTGCCAGTGCTTGGTTGACTTCAAAAAAAAAAAAAAAAGAGCAAAGACACCTAGCGATGCATGAGACGTGCCAGCAGCACAGAGCATGTACTGAACTGCCTTTACAGAGCCAATACTGAACAAAGCATCAGCAAGTATAAAAGAAATAAGCAATATAAACTCCAACTTCAGCAGAAGCCTTGACCTAAACACCTGCCAGTCTAACAATTAGTCTCCTCTGCTGGCTTCACAACATCAGGATGTGCATGTAAAAAGCCATCTCACCTCTATTACGACAGCGGTCTAGTGTAATTCTGGGGCCCGTGAGAAAGAGTAGTTGACCATAGTTTATTCTCTTCTCAGAAAAATGAGGATCTCATCACTTCTGGTCCTTAATTTGGTCTCCAGAAAATTTCTTGCCCTGTTCTCAGCAGGACTGCAACACACTGCAAACTTTCTGGAAGAGTGTGTTACATTTAATGAGACAGTTGAATTTTAATTCCCCCCTCCCCCAATTTTACAGGCATGGAAATAGAGGCAAGTTTTCTTCTTTCACCAGCATAAGCAGGTCTTCCTGAAAACAGTGCGCTTTCAACTCCCTTTTCAACTCCCAAAGAGTTGTTTCCCACCCAAACCTGGGGATACACTGCCCTCAGTTCAAGTATCTGCACTTACCCATAAGCAGCAGGATCTAAATTTCCATTTGTCCAATATCACAGCTTCTCCACACCCAGTCTCCAAATGTCAGCATTGTTTGTAAAACTTTCCACAGGTGATGAATTTCAGGCCAAAGGCTAAGATTTGTTTTAAAATGTTCTTCACAAAATTTGATCTGGGCAGCAGTATCGAAACTGTTTTGGAAGAACAGAAAACGATAAAGCAATTATATCCCATGCAGCAGGGCAGCAGAAAGCAAGTGCATCCATCTCACCACAGCTGTCCTTTCTTCCTCCAGCAACCTGAGTCCAACAGACTGTGCAGATCTATTTCCCACCACTGTGGAGGGCACTACAGGTATTTCCAACTCAGAAAATACTTTCTATGCTATAATGTATTATCCTGGCCAGAAGGGACATATCTAGTTATAAAGACGTGGTAGCCCTGCTTGCTTACCTCCAAAAAGGCTCTACCCCCCAGGGCAACAGGGAGAGAGCAGAGCTGCTCCAGAGCAATCCTCACCTGGACACCCTGCCTGATGCAGACAGCAGTGGAGACCTCAGCATGCATACAGGAAAGCTATCCATTTCTTTGCCTCAAGATGCCATGTATGGATGCAGCGTAGAAAAGGGAGCAGAACGGCAGCGCCATTCAGGAGCCGTTCCTATTAGCAGCTGATCCCAGCTCCAAAATAGTCAGCTGCGGACACCGACCTTGATGCCTGAATGGTACTACATTCACCTGGAAGGTCACATTGTCCACTAGACCTCCTCTTAAGAGCTCTCAAGCTGTCCGTGAAACACATCTTCAGTCCTGTCCCCATCATGGTGTCCTCCTTCCCCCAACTTATCTATCCAAATTATTGCCCCTCTTTCTATATCGCTCACCTTCTGGGCTGAGACTAAGACAACGCATCACACTTGCTTTTCAGCTAGGAGCAAAGCTCCAGAAGTGGATTTTTCTCACACAACTCCCAGCACTTGCAGCAATGCATTTATTTCCTCAAGATCCCTCTGGATGGTCTCCAGTTGCCATCAGCAAGACCTTAGTCAACAGGTGAGTCCCTCCAAACAGCAACACTGTAGGTTGAAATAGGTTGTTTCTGGCTATCCCTTGCAAGCCTTTGTTGCCTGCATCAGGACATAATCACCAGTCATAAAGCATGAAGAAACCACCACCGTTCTGGGAAATGAGTCCCCTTGTAGGCAGAGCAATGTGCAACGTGCCCATGCTGTGCATTGTCTGGAGAGGAGCATGGGACGCTCAAGGACTCCTTCGTACTACACCATATAGCACCACTGGAGAGCTTCCATCAGGTTCTCTCATCTTGCCAGGACATCCAAGACAGATCCACAGTAACTGAATAATCAATTAATCCTCCTGTAGAGCTCCATTTACATAATGAAAACACAGCCTCCCAATATACCACTATTTTTCAGTTGTCTAGACTAATATATCTGTCCTGTAGTTGGAGGGGGGAGACCTAACACAGCTTCTATTGCGGATGGCAGAGTTCCAGCTGAAGTCACATGGTGGCAATAAAACTTCTATTGATTTCATGTAAGCATTTAACCCTAGCAGAGCACGTATTCCTCCAACAGCCCACAACGGACTCTGCATCCAGCAACCCAGACTGAATTACAGTTGCACCTCACACGGAGCCTGGGGAATCTCTTCTTTCGGGGCTAGAGAGAAAGAGAAGTCATAGACAGGCAGAAATCAGGCAGGCTTCACCGCGCATTTTGAAACACGGCAACGAGTTTGGATTTTTCAGTTCAATACATGCAACTCATCTCAGACTGCAAAGGAAGGTCTTGCCCTACGAGCCTCAATGAGAAAAAAAAAAACAAACAGCTGTAACTCTAGATCCAACTCATTTAGCAAGCGAAGGCCTGGGGTTGGGCTCTGTCCTCAGAAGTCTTCTCCCATACTGAAGACTAGGACCAGCGGTGCTGAAACAACCCTCCTCCTCCGCTCCACACAGCACTGGCAAAGCACAAGCCAGTAGAGACTCCAGAGCTGAATTAAAGCCCTTACTCTTCCTCCCACGTTCACCTCCGTACGTAGGATACGAAGAGCAAACAATCAGGACCTCGCAGCAGGGCCCATGGGCAGCCCCCAGCTCCCAGCCGAGCTAGGCTGGCTGCAGATGGGCCATCAGCAGAGAAGGCTGAGGTTCAGCTGCAGTCCTTGGTCCTGCCACGGACTTCTGCGGGTCAACGGGCAAATCGTTTTGAACTTATCTCCAAGCCCACAAAGTCAGTGCAAGACTCGCCATTAATCCCAGACGTTGGAAAGGGGACCAAATGTCTGGCCTGCACCGCCAACAGCACAGCTGGGCCACCGGAGATAGACGCAAAGCTTTTTGTCAGACCTTCTGCTGGGCAGGACCGTCTCTGCGTGCAGTATGACAAGCCCTGAACCAGCGTGCAAGGCTCCCACTGCTTCAGTAACAGCACTGTATCGATGCATTTCCATCAGAGTGAGGTTTAAGTGAGCACGCTCTGCCCTCCTCTGCTTGCTACAGGTTGTCTCTTCAGCCTGCAGACGTCTAGGCGAACTCATACATCTTGCCCGAGGGATCACATTGTGCTCTGTCGATGACACAGCCACCCAGCACAGACCCAATGACTTCTGGCCATTCCAATGACCGGGGCACACACACACAAATCATCTGCTAATTGCAGCAGCCTAACATTGCAGCTGGTAATAAGGACACTGATGCCAAACCACAGGGTTCCCCACAACCAGCTGACAGCTACGCTGAGCACAACTTGTCCCCATCTGAACAAGCAACTGTTCAGGCAGCGAAGGCAGCTCCCCCAAGGCGCTGTCCTGACCCAGCACCATTGTCAGAGGAGACAAGGTCTTTGGAGCACACACGCAAAGCACCAACAGCATCTCGCATGTGAGCCGAGGCCGCAGCATGCCGAGAGCCATGAACTGCCACACTTAGGGACACAAGCGTTGGCCAGACCCTGTGGGGACGGGACAGCCACCATGCCAAGTGAGTGTCCGGGACATGTCCTTAAAGTCTCCCATGTCTTCCCACCCATCCGAGCACAAGAACAGGAGATTTTGCTTCCTGAGTAAGCAAGTACCAAGATTCGCCTTGACATTTGTAGGTCACTGGAATCAAAATGTTTGGGAAGGGGAGACTTCAAAAATCCTTGAAACCTCAGCTCTTGCCAGCACACCTCAGCTCTTGCCAGCACACCTCGTTCTCAATCTGCCATGCTTCCTTCTGGACTTTCCATGTCCCCCACAACATCCTTCTCCCTTTTGTCATGGGACAGAGCTTCTCACCTTATAGCCCTCTCTCCCCATGGGGTGGGGGAAATCAATTGCACCAGCACCAGGATCTCTGGTTCTTCAATCTGACCTTCCAAACGGAGCCTTGGTGGTGCTGCCATAAAACAAACAAAGTGTACGCATCTCTGCTCCTGCCCAGATGAGCTCTAGGCTTGTTTCTTCTCCAAAGCCATCTCAAATGTCCTCTGAGGAGCCCTGGCCTGCTTGATTTTCGTGATCATTCTTGCTCCTCAAAATATGAATTCCAAGTTTTGCAATCAAAGGCCCCTCCAGCTCCTCTGAGCAACCAGGGAGGAGAAAAGTGCAGACTAAATTAGATTTCGTGGGGCAAGTCCTCTAAACTTCTTGCAGAAGCACACACAAGGGTGGCTTGTATGAAGGTGTCTCTCTGTTGGATTTCGTGGATTTGTTTTTCCAAGTTCTCCCCAGGTAACAGTCTTCAGCTTAGAGAAGACCACTGGGAACCACACACAGGGCTAACAGAAGGGCTCCCTACTTCCAGAGCATCCCACCAAGGCTTCAATCACGAGGAGAGCCCTGGGCTACCATGATCTTGTTCTCCACACCCAGGACTAAGACCCAGAGTTTTCCACTGACCAGGTGTTCCTCTGCTTAGTCCTGCCCAAGGATGACAGCAAGACATTTAGACTTGGCAGCCCTGTCTGTCCCAGGCATAAGTTTTGGCACAGATTCCAAAACCGAGGATGCTAATATCTTCCTAGATAGCAGTTACACTCCTCTGTGCTGCTTCTGTCATGGCTTTCCCTGCTTTCCCCCTCATGTCCTACATCCTCCCTGGGGACTGGAGCGAACACAAAGGCAGCTCCTCTTTTACGTAGCTCAGAACGGCTGCCTCGCACAACAACTTTCTCTGCAGGTCTGGAGCTCTTGAGAACAGACTACATCTGGTATGACGCCGTGTTTGGAGTCATCCCCGCTCCCAAAGGACACTCTGAGCCAAGCTTATGTTACCAGCACCAGAAGCATGTTCCCCACTTCCTAAACATTGCATCAGAGCACAGTGTCAGAAGCATTTGGAAATGCATTGAAGCTGCCTCTGCATATGTGTGTCAGAGGACACACACGCATCCCGTCTGGAAGCTAGAAGAAAGGCCATCTGCCTTTCATCGCGAACTGGTGACGGTCGCAGATTCTCCCTGTCGCTTTGGCTATTGCACGCTGAGCTGTGCCCAGCTCCACAGCGTGCTCCAGAGCCACCTCCTGGCTGAAAGGATAACAGTCCTGGAGAAGAGCAAGGAGACTTAAAAAAACAAACCACAAACAAAAAAACCCCACCAAACCAAAAACCACTAACAAGCCCAAACACCAACCCCCAAATAATTTGATTTATAGCTGTGATGTTGGGTCAATATTACTCAGTATTGGGTTTCAGCTCAATATTGGGTTTCAGCATCACTTCAGAGACACTACCCTGCTCCCATTCGTACGCACAGCCCCAAATCCGGGACAGCGCGGGGACCTTCCCCATCAGAGACAGTTTTTCCCGCAGCACTGCCTGCCTTGCCACCCTGGCTCCAGCGCCGGCACGTCCGCTGCGCCTGTGCCCTCCCTGACCGTCACCCCGCTGCCCCGCGTCAGACGGGCAGCTGCACGCAGATGCCGCTGTGCGTGCCCATCTCACCGCGCAGAGGCAGGGAAGGTGGCGGGCACCAGGCAAGGTAAAACACCGAGACTAAAGCTGAACCTTTGCGCTCAGGCGTGCCGAGGCCAGCGCTCTCCCCATCGCTTCCTCCCTTTGTCTCCCACCTGGCTCATGGGCAGCACCACCCTGCTCCCCCCAGCCTAAAATATTCACCTGTTTCAGCCACTTCTGCAGCCATTTATCCCAGGGATTTTTCTTCTCTGTAGAAGATCTGTGCCATTCCTTTACCAAGGTCTGCTCAGCTCAAGTCACGCTGGGACAGACAGGAACTGCTCCCCCTCCAGGCCAGAAGAAAGGACAGGAGAAACAGTTGTCCCAAAGAAAGGTCCTTGGTCCATCAGTGCAGAGCAGGAAAAATGTCTCTCAGTCCACAGCAAGGCCAGACCCTGCTGTTCGATGAGGCTGGTTTTCCAGCAAGGTTGTGCAAAACTGAGCTGCCTTGAGGACAGCAAGATGCAGTTTACAGGGCAAAGTGTCCTTCCCCAGTCCTACCAAGGCAGGTGAAGAGATTACCACCAGGATCCTATCTCTGATGCCCAGGTAACGTCCTTCACACTTGATGCTACTTTGCACAACGACAGGTATGTTACCTAACTCTGGAAGCACGGGCTGTAGACAGAGGCCAAGTAAAGCACAGGTTTAACTCTAAGCTGAGGTTGTGCACACACAAAAAAAAACCCTAAACCTGATAAAACATCATACAGAACCCTTATAAAAGGATTTTTCCCACTGTAAGTGTGCTAATGTCAGGTAAAGGAAGGGTTACAGCAATTTATAATGTTCTCGAGCCTGGATTTCTTTCCTCTCAACCTCCTTTCTTCCAAGGTGCCCCTGCCATGTCCACCTCACCCAGCCCAATACAGAACAAACTCAAGCATCCTGCCTGGTCCCCAACACGAGACCAGACTGAGGAGGCAACCACAGACCTCAGAAGGTCTGGCAAGAAGAGACAACTCACAGCTATAACCCCACTGCAGAGAAACCCAAAGGCAGCCAGAAATCCACCCACCACGTACCCTTCAAACAGGTAGACATGCGCCAGACGAGCAGCGTAGCCAAGAGTGACACTGGAGTCCTTATGATGTAAAAATCTCTTCCCATGTTGCAGCATGTTGACCTGACAACATGCCATCAGAATTTTAAATTATGTATCTGAAAACCCTTCTCCCTGTCAGCGAGCGTTTGAACCTGAAGCGAAGCCGGCAGCGGAGAAGAGCAGACAGGAGAGGTAATTACCCACGGTCTCCTCCAAGAGCTGACAGAAAGCAGGCCCCGTGCTGGAGATCCTGGCCTCATTACGGGCTCTCCTGGAGGCTGCAGCTGCTCCTCTCCGTGGTCAGACGTGAGTCACAGCATTTCGGAGGAGAGAGGAAGGCTCCTGCGAGCTCGTTAATGGCTGCAGGGTCCATCAGCCACAGCGCAACCGCAGCCATGCTGGTGTTTGAAGCCAGAGCCCCAACGCTGTGCTCAAACTTCAGAGACTGAACAAAAAGCCAGCCATGAAGTTGGCTTGCTCATCACTGTGGTGTTTCTAATATGGGAAGGGGCTTTCTCCTGCGCCAACGTGTGGTTTAGGGCTAACAGAAAGTGGTGGAGCAAACTCTCACCCCCTCCTCATTAACGGCTGCCAGACAAAAGCTGTAAGATCCCACACGGTAGCTGGGGAACAGCTTTAGGAGCCATACCTACTTCTGCAGCAGAGGTACCTCCCAGGGGAAAAAAAAAAAAAAAAAAA